>VZRZ01003263.1:152378-203586 GCA_013398175.1 Climacteris rufus
CTTTTCATTTATAATGAAAAAAAAAAAAAAAAAAAAGGCAAGATTGCAAAAGCCAGCTTTTTCCTCAGTTTCTTTGGCACTTCTGCTAAGCAGCCTTGGAGCTACAAAGGTTCACAGTCTTTCACATAGACTTGTGCCCTAGAAGTGTTTACAGTGAAGAGTCCTTAAAATACGTGACCACATAGAGAATCATATGGGATCTTCTGACAATACTTCTTCAGATGTCTGCATCCTAGTCAGGGACTGTGCATGAAGAGGCCTCTCTGCTCAGACAGGCATAGGTCACCGGGTCTGTGGAAGTAGTGATTTGGTTTGGAGCTGCTATATGTACTGGCTTTTGAGGAGAGAGTTCTGCAGAGGAGGAACTGTCTCTTTTGGTTTAATGTTTCCAGGGCAGAAACTCCAGGTTTAGAAGGAGTACTGTGATACGTATATCCTCAGTCGGATAACAGAGCTTCCTCTGAAGTTGATGACGGTGTTAACAGTGATCATTTCCAAGTCCAACTCAATAGTACGGGGCCCCTTCACGGGGCGGGTCATCACCAGAGTAGCACTGATCGGTCCTGTTTGCTGTGCACAAAACAAGAGAAAGCAAGTGAGATTGCCAAAAACTACTGTCTTGAAAACTACTGTCTCACTACAGTCTTCAAGCAGCCAAAAGAGGTGTTTTCTGCTTCGTTTTTTGAAAGAACCACAGTTGATGGGACAGAGTTTCATTTCAGCATTTGGATTCTTTTCGGTGTTTTCTATGAACTATGACCTTCTATAGTTTGTAAAGCCTTTGGGAACCCTGCACATGAGAGTAGCTATTGAACATAGCATTTGCTATTGCCCAAATGAAAAAAAGATGAAAACATGGATTTAGAGTATAAAGAAGTAGTGACACCTTTTTGTTTGTTTGCTAGTTTTTGTGAGGTACTGTTTAGTTGGATGTAAAGGACAGTGTTATTCTGAAGCAGTGAACACCCAGAAGGAGTTATGTTAACAGAACCTGGAGGACAGACCTTCCCATGTGAACAGGGTTCGGGTTTGTGATACAGTGTGCATCTTAAAGGCACAAACCTCACCCTCTGCAGAGAGCTTTGAATATGTGATGGCACTTCAGAAAACCAGTCCTTTATTAAATAGAAGTAGGCCTTTGCAATATTTGGCCAGAACAGTGGATTATGTGCACTTAAAAGTCAGAGCTGCTGATGTTAAAACCAACTGCAATTTGTTTTTTGACAAGAACTTACATAGACAAAATGGGTCCTGTTTTACCTCGAAACTGGGCATTTGTGTTACCTTTGAACAGAGAAGGCCACGATAGCCATACCAGGTCCATACCAGGCTGGGTCCCGGTGCCGCAGTGAGGGCACAGTGTCCCTCCTGCCCGGTCCTGCCTGCCCGCCGCCCAGGGAATGACTGTGTGGTAAATCAGTGGAACCAGCAGGCTCGGGCAATGGGGATGTGTGCTGGGACCTCAGCACCTTGTGCATTGGCCCAGATGAGGGGGAAAGGTCAATGGGATCACTAATGACTTTGCAAGAGGACAGCTCTTGTGAGATGTAAATGATTGTAATGGGACCACTTGTCAATTCAGGATTTTGAAACATTTTCCTTTTCTTACAGGAAAAGGAGGGAATCTGAGGTTCTCGAGAGAAATGTGTCCTGGAATCTATCCCACTACCAGGGTCCACGAGGGATGGGAACCATCAGTAGACACTGGACAGGACTTAATGTCAGAGCTATGTTTTGCCCAGGGCCGAAAATCAACCCCCTGATGTCACTGTCTCCTGTGGAGGTACCCCATTCTGTGCAGACAGTCTCTGCATGGCAGTGGTGTGGTAAAGATAACTGGAGAACAGAGAGATCTTCTGAGGAAAACTCAGATTAAAAAAACCCAGGTAATTACGTTTTCTCTAACAGTGTCTACATAAAATGTGTGTTCTCAGTAAAAAAATTCATAACAAATGAAAGCAAAGAACCCAGAAAGTCAATTGTTGGCATAAAGGGTTGGCATAAAGGGGTTTTCTTTACTTCTTCGGTTTTCACATTTTTCAATTTCCAATGAAGAGTTTAATAAAACAAACAAGAAATGTTGACAATTACTGATTTTCCATCAAATAAAAAACTGTTTGGCACAATAGTTTCTCTTGCGCATGGGAAACCTGAGCTATTCTTAGACATGGGTACAGGTCTGGGCTTTCCTAAACCTACTGTCTCATAGGAGAAGCATGTTTGCTTTGGGTAGGTTACTGTCCTGAGAGATCCAGCAGTTCCTGCAGATCAGCACAAGGCTCTGCACGTCTGCGTGTAAAAATGCCTCATACTGAAGTTTTAAGTGATATTCATTAAAAGCTCAGTTCTGCTATCAGGACATTCAGCTAACAAGCAGACATTCTGTGTTTTCCCTCAGTGAGTGCCAGACTTACCCGCATGTAGAACTCCCTGCCCTCGTTTCCTGATTTGATTTGGAAGATGTAATAGGCTCCAGGATAGCGAGTTGTTGCTTGCATCTGAAAAATGTCCGAAGGCACCGACCTCCCAGACACCATTTCCATCACTCTGTACAGGATGGTGAACGGCTGATCCCTGCACCCGGGGTTTTCAGCTGGACACATGCAGCGGCTGATTGTCAGAGATAGAATTGTCATCAGGGTTACAAATTGCAGTAATATTTGATTCTTTATGTGCAAATACAGGTGCATAAATAAATAAACAAAAAATTCTGTTGACTATCTGAAAGAATCAATGAAACTTGTAATGAACTTTCTCATTTTTAGTATTCTCTGTGTTGCTGTTCTGGCCTCCATTTTTTTGTCTTCTAGGCCAAAATACCTTGACATTATTTGTCTCCTTAGGTCACTCAAAAATGTGAACTTTCTTTGAAGCAGCTCTGCAGGTGTAGAATACTCAGTACGTTTGTTCTGACAGTACTTGAAACTGAACTGTCCCAAAAATAGTATTAATTATTAGATCATTTCCCTGATAGTGCTACATAAAGTAATGATCTTTGTTTCATCATATTTTGTATACTACATGAAAACATACAGTAGATATCCTGGATCAAACCAAAGTTCTAACATCAAATGCAGAGGCATAAGGAAGAAGATAGGAAGCCAAGCAACACTTCCACCAACAGCCTCCGATTGTTTGTGACTTGGGGAATTCTTGAAGCAAAAATGTCTTTGTATTCATCAGCTATTAATGCATTTCTTATTCATCAGCTTTTTCAGCTTCCCCATACACCCATGTGAATATTTGGCATTCACAGCCCTCTGTGGCCAGGAGCTCCACATCCTCCCTCATCTCTCTCTACATGGCCTCTTTCTCACTTCATCTGATGCTCCCAGCTCTTCTATTGAAAGGAGAGCAGCCAGTCAATCCCTGCTCATCCTCCTCACACATCTCAGGGCTTTGTATTTGACCCTCTTCGAGGCTGAAGGATTCTAACTTCGCTGTTTCCCACAAGGAAACTATTCCATGCTTTTGATCATCCTCATTGCTTCTTATGAACCTTTATCCAGTTATATTTCTTTGACAGAAGGGGAAGGAACTGCATAGTCTTAAAGATGTGGTACACAATGGCATTTGCTCCAAGGATATTCTCAACCTATTAACACTTCAAATTCAGATTGCTTTTTTAACCTCTGGTGAGTACTGCAGATCATGGAACTAGAACAATCCTCAAATCTCAGTTTGGATGAATTATGATCAGATCAGTGCTCTTTGTTTAATTTGTGAATTTGGGATTGTCTTTTTACTTTACATTCATCTACACTGAATTTCATCTGCCATTTTTATTGCACAGTCATTGAGGCTTATTCTGAAATTTTTTCTACCCACTCTTTTTTCTCCTGTCTTCAGATACTGTTGCAGACTTTGCCTATCTCATGGTTTATTCTTTTTCCCAGATTGCTTATGAGGGACCAAGTAGATCTAGCTCAGATATCTGAAGAACTTCAGTGTGAAAGTTGATGATTTAATATTATCCTTTTTTAAATTTTTATCTTTCAACCTCTTATTCTTCTGTTCCAGGGACTTCTCTCTGTTGCTTATGGCTGCTTAATTTCCATAATAACTATGTGAGGGTCTTTTCAGAAGCCTTTGGAAGTGCAAACAGACTGCAACAGTCCACATGCCCTAGCCACATTCTACTCATTTCTTCAGAGAACTCTAATAAAGTTGTGAGGCACGACATCCCTTTATAAAAGCCAGGTTGGGAGAATTTATTGGACAAGGGTCTTTTGGGCTATTTTTCCTATAACCTCCACTAGTGACATCAGTTTCAGACAGTACATCTGGCATATTCCCCATCAAGAGGCTCCTGGCACTGCAAACACCAATTCCTTCTACAGAAAACACATGCAAGGAATTCACTTGGCTTTTATACTGACCACTTCTAGACATATGCCACAAATTAAATGCAGTCCCATCTAGACATGAGCCAAAGCCACCAAACACAAAGCTCAGAGACCAAGAGTTCTGGTGCAACCTTCTCTGTGAGAACTTTGTAGCTGGGCTCTGAAGAGTTCAGATACAGAGGCTTCAGTTATTTCTAATTCCAGTTTAAGACTCTACCACCTCTGAAGACAGGTAAACCCAGAACTAGGCAAAACACTGTGTGTCCACTCTTCAACTGCACTAGATCAGAAAGCACTGTAAATACATGAATAAATTATAATGGTAAGAAACTAATTATTCATCTCTTGCCTTGCTATAAAATACCTTAGGCTAGCAAGCAATTGCAGATAATTTGGTTTAGTGCAAGCAATTGCAGATAATTGGGTTTAGTGCAAACACTGTGGGTGAAATAATATGGACTGCAATATATAGACATCTGGCTGGAACTGAAGTATTTTGAGCCCCAGCAAATATGTACAACATTTTTTAGAAAGGTAGGATTTATTTTTTGCTTGCTCAAATAATTCCCAGTTGAGACAGAACAGTGCTAACAGCCCCATCCAGACAGATCTAATTTCTGGGCAAGGCAGATCAGTCTGTGACCTATTGAGAACTTTTAACCTTTAAGCAATAAGGAACTATTTGTATCCTGCTCTAACTATCATCTAATGTTTTAAAGTACTTCCCAGGCATAAGCAAGTTACCATTTGCAGGAAATATTCATACTAATAAGCAGGCTGCATTTGAGCATATGTAAAGTCATTCAGTAACGCAAGGAAATGTCTCTTATTACATCACAAGCCTTGGTGTTTTCTCAACTAACTGATATCTGTTTTTCCAGTCTAACTTCACATACATCTCAGTGTGGTATCATATCATATCATATCATATCATATCATATCATATCATATCATATCATATCATATCACACCTGGTGACCTGGTAAGGAATTGCCATTTATTATTTTTATAAAGCTTACCAGCGGTAAATGCAGCAACAGCATGTATATATAGCTCTCCAGACAGACTTCGTGGCTGTGTTGTAAAATTGCAGCTTATTTGGTTTACTTTAGATACAACTCTCACAAACAGAATTTGCTTTTGTGGCTGTGGGTATGTTACTCACTTCTCATTAATCTGGAGATAAGGCTCCTCACATCGTACTGGGTCTAAACATTTATATTCTCCTGGGATATTGAAACATGTTTGCTGTGAAGTGCAGGTGAAGTTTCTTATTTCACATTCATTGATATCTAAAACACAAGGAAGCAGAGAATGACTAAAGCAGAGAAATATGCACAAAATACCACTCCTACAAACTGGTTTCCATCTTAAGGTATTGCCCCAAAATGCATAAAATTCTTGCACCCTGAGAGGTGGCTTTTTTATAACTGTCCTCTCTTTTAAGATCAGTTTTTACTCCACTCATTTCTGCTTATTAGAGTGCTCCCATATGCTAAATGCTGCCAAAAAAAGGGAAAGGAATTGGCTGCTCAAGCTCTCTGACCTTAGAGAATGGGAAAAATAGAGACGTGCAGCAGAGGGGAGAGCATTTGAGGTCTTTCCTGCATAGCTGTTCCCAGTCAATAAAGCCTTACTTAGAACAACACACCAATTCACTTCAGCAGGAATATTCATGTGATGACATTCTTACCAGAGCTGCATAATTGGCCCCTACGAGTATTTCACTGTGCAATGCCAAGACCAAGCATCTCAATTCTTGAAAACCTCTTTCTAGACACAAGATCTATTTTCTGGTCCCCTCGGGTTTTAATCATTGCAGGAATGTTCTTACCTTGGCAGCTTCTACTATCGTCAAGCAAGTTGTAGCCCGAAGGACAGATACAGTAGTAAGAACCAGGCCCATTCACACACTCGTGCTGGCAGAGGAACTCTGAGAAGCTGCATTCATCCATATCTGCAGTGGTAAAACAAAGTTTAATGGCTTTGGCTTTACTGTCAAAAGAGCAGTCCCACAGGCAGGTAGCCTGCCCATCACCTCAGCTGGAGGCTGGCACTCTCCAGCTCTCTAGAGCTCTGCAGCAACCTGACAAAAGTTCTTGGTTAAACACCTTTTTCCTAGGGAAACCAAAGCTGCTGCTGAACATAATGCATGGCTTTTATTTGTTTATTTTTCTTTTCTAATACCTGTCACCAGTTGGCCATGTTTTCATTCCTGTTTTACGTCAGAGATATACTCCAACAACAAAGCTGCAACTGTAATTTAAAAGGAAGGACTTGGCAGTAGTTTTCTTTTTTTTCTTTTTTTCTTTTTTTTAATTTTTCCTTTTTTTTTTGGAGAGCAAGCTTCACTTTCCCAGGGCCACATGGGTTCCAGCAGAACTCCTGCAGCCAGCTTTGTCTGTTTTATGTTTTGTAGCCTCTAGCCATTTACTTCCACGTCATTGCAGCAAGACTACAAGAGCTCATCCCAGCCTGGGTCAGACCTACTGGAAGGCCCAGCCCTCTCCCAGACACCCAGAAAGTAAAATATCTGATTGAAAGCAGAAATTGTGCTCTTTTCCCCTTGTACTCATGAGTTGACCAGTCATTGTGTTCTGCAGAACTGTGCTCAAGTGAGAAAGACAAACTTCAGGGCTGCACATGAAGGCATGGCTGACTGAGGGAAAAACACATGCAGAGGCACTAGGCTGAGTGAGACTGCCACTAATCATTTCCTTATTTCCCTGTTCAGGGGAAGAAAGAAACAAAGGCCAGAGCCCCAGCCAGGAACTCCCAAGTTCTTATTCCCAGCTCTGACATGTTGACTCTCCCAGGCAAATCACTTTTACTCTTCAGACTGAATTTCCCTTTCTTCTAAATTGGGCTCAGTCCATTTATCCACTTCTGGTGTCTTGTGCAGATGGATTGGGAAGTATTTGAAGTCCAAATATATCCAACTGGCTTTATGTCTGAAATCAGATTATCAAAAGGCAGATGAAAGGAACTCCACACCTACGTAGTTCTGTTATTGTGTGAGTTTCCCCTGTGAGTTCACTGAAATAAACACCTTCCTGAAAATACATGGACCGAGGGCTGACTCCATAAAGTGACCAAGATATCAACCACCCCCTGGCATCCCAGCCCAGACCACCATCATATTGGATTCATATAACTGGTGCTTGGCTGCTGTCAGATGCTGAGGAACTTAGAGCTCCAAGGGTTGTACATTTCTGCTGCTGAGCCCACAGTGTTCCTAAACACTTCTGGCATTCTGCTGACTATGTGCAGACAACAAGATGGTTGTCATTTCAGAGCACATCTAATGTACTTGGAAGATCTCTGTGATTAGAAAATAATGATGATGTTGGGAAAGCCAGGTTAAAATCTCTGCCTCTCTCCTTGAATTGGGGCAAGGATGCTTCCCATCTTCAAGGTAAGTTCCCTGCTAGGCCATGGACTAACGCTCTCCTTGAAGTAAATCTGGGTCCTGTGTGTCTCATAAGAGTGTTCTCCTAACCAGATATTCCCTTTGCAAGCCTCAAGTGTTTGGTGATTGCTTCTGAAGTGGAAGAAGCTCATGCAGAGAAACTTGACCTGATTTGTCAAATATTTTCTTGCATAATGACTTGTCAGGAAAATATTTTCTGCTCTGTATCTGGGTGGTGAAAAGTCCCTTTTGCTAGCTTAACTCTCAAACGTGGATGAGGCTCAAGCACCACCTTATGGGGCATTGCAATGAATTTATCTAGTTCAGACCCCCAAGTAGCTCAGGACGTGAGCACATAAAAAACATTCAGGAGCCTAACTTAGAAGAAGAAATTCCATTAGAAAGCAGAACACTAAGTTAGGTGTTGCAGTCTAAATGCTAAATGCTTAAGACCCTTTAGATATTTAATCTTTGTTCTTTCTCTTATAATAAGGAAGTTTGCAGGAAAAGTACCTTGGGGAAACACTAATCGGTACACATACTGCATCTCACATGTCTTTTCTCTCAGAAACAGCATGTTACATCTGTTTACTGTAAATTAAAAGTCAAGTATTTTCCAGTGCATTTTTCCTTCCAAGAAACATTGGCTGAATTCTCTCATTTTATCAGGCTGAGGGAACAATAAGCAAAGAAATAAGTTTTGCCTTCAATTAAAATAAAATAATAAAATAAAAACAAAAGCCAGAGAGGAAAAAAGCACAGTGACATAAGCACAATTTATTGTGCTGTGTGCTGAATGTATCAGCAATAATTGTATTAAGAAATCATATATTGTTTCTAAAGTGAAGCCAGCGCCATACAGGGGAAACTGGGGAAGGTTTCAGGAAGAAGTGAGCAATTATAAGAGCAAGAAGAATACATGCATTCAACAGACAAATGGAAAAGTGCTTTATATAAAGTATTTCTTTAATAACGGAAGAATGTTCTAGGACTATCTCTACTTGCTCTAATAAAGCTTCCTGTTCAGCATTACAAAGTGCTTTCTTATGTTTTGATGTTACCTTGGAGCTTTTGAATATTTAGCTTATTTCTTTAAAACCATTTGCAGCCCTCCTCCAATGAGCTTTTCTGGGTATTTGCTGTGTGCTTTAGCTGGAAAGAAGATCATATGAGTTGCAGCTATCTTGCTGCTATGATGGACCAAGGCAAAAAAAAGATTTAAAGGTAGGTACAAAGCAATACCTTTGAATGGGTAAACTTAATAGAATTAAAGAAACCAAAACAATAAATAAAGACAGTTACCACTGCAGTTAACTCCATCAGCTTCCAGTTCATAGCCAGGTTCACAGCGGCAGAGGAAAGAGCCGTAGGTATTGACGCAGGTCTGAGTGCAAGGGTTTTCGCTTGTACATTCATTCACATCTATGGGAAACCAATGCCAAATGCATCAGGGACTTCTGCCCAAATTCCACTTTTCATTTTTTTTTTTTTTTACTGCATTTTGAAAATGTCTTCAGTCAAAAAAATAACAGGGAAGATGAGGACAAAAATTTTATTATAAATGTTTCTGTCTTTATCCTGTGATTTTAAAACCATTGAACCAATATTGTCATAACAGATCTGAGACTAAATGCAGCAGAATTTTCCTGAGGAAGATAATGCAATGAGGAAGGGTCTTCATGGAAACCTCGGGCTATGGCAAAAGCAACTGTTTTTCCTTTTAGGACATTAGCAGCTTCTGGTCATAGTTAGCACAGACCTTTTCCTGCAGCATGTGGGAAGATGCTCCCTGCTTCCCTAGGGAGACTGTGAAGAGGTTGTGTTGACTTTGATTGAGGTAGCTCATCACAGCAAAAGATAGGCTAATGCTTAGGACTCCAGCCTGGAACTTGGGAGACTCTAATTTAATTTGCTGATCTGACAAAGGTTTCCTGTCTCAGGTGGGTCACAGCTTCAGATTTTAATAGTAAATTCAGTGCCTAAACTCTTGGTAATTCCAAGAATTGAGTGAATTGAGGTTTGGGCCTCTGTATGTGTTTGTCCTGATACACTGGTCGTGTTGCACCTGAACCTCCTTCGAGGCACTGTGAAACTACAGAAATATCTGTCTGACAAACCTATAAACATTTTCAATAAGCCCTGTTGGGAAGGTTACTTGTGTTCTAAAAACCAAGCAAGTTTCTGGGGTGTTGCTGGGTGAGGACCAAAGATTTCAGCCGTGGTTTACCATACACATACCTTGGCATGATCTCCCATCGTCATTAAGGGTAAAGCCTGGGTTGCATGTGCAGGAGTAGGAACCGGGCACGTTGGCACACAGCTGCTGGCAGTAGCCGTAGCGACATTCATCTATATCTGGGGGTGGGAAGGGTGGAAAGTGGAGTGGTCTGCGTTTTCACATGAGGTACAAGGCAGCAAGCACCCTGAGCCAACAGTACTGATAACACAGAAATAACCCAGCACACTGGCTGTGGATGTAACAGCCAAACTACCAGGCCTTCAGACATGGACTTGTAGTTTAAACACACCTCTACCCAGTAGAATGCAGTAATGTGTTTTTATCCACATCTGACATCTACCAGTGTGTCTGATGAATTGACTGTCATTGCTGTAATCTTCAGCTTAATGTAAATCAGGCAGCCCAGTCTGTTCCTTTAATCAGCTCCCTCACAGGATACCTGACAGCTGGCACAGCTCGCCAGCACAACCACAGCCAACACTGCCGCAAAATTTTGCCAGAATCAAAATAGAAACCTTTTTTACCTCCACATATACCAAAGCTACTCATTGGAACAGCAGTGTTTGTTAATAAAGGCTTCTTTTTTTCATGAGGATATTTTTGAAAGACTTTTGTTTTTGAATAGTCACATTAACTTTTTATATGATTTTTTAACTGACAAATTATAGACTGTATAAACAGCTAATTTAATGCCAAAATAGTAGTTTGGGCTGAACTGCAGCATTAACATGCATGCAACTGATTGCTATGAGCACAAGAAAAAGCTCTAAGATATGTAAGATGGTAAGTGCTAGAAGAATTTTGCCCCAGAACTAAGAACTGAAATGAAACACCTGGAATAGTTGTTCTTTCAAAAGCATAACATTTCCATTGTTATCAACTGGCTTTTGATCTATGGAGGGTTTTTTTAATGTCTGCTCTCAAAGTTTTGAAGTTAAATGTGTGCAGTAGAAAACCCAGTGTATTATCTGCAGTCAGTCATCAAGCTAACCTAAAGGCCAGGTCAGTGGTGAGTACATCAGCAGAGGGCTTCACCAAATCCTGCAAAAAGTGACATGAGTTTTAAGTAAACTAATACGTCATTTCACTGACACAATGCATTACTTTAAATACATGCTTTGTCTTTTGCAGGACTGTTATCTGAAGCGTGCTACGCTTTGAGGATAAGGACTTTTACAGGGCTGCTTCTTGTAGGTGAGTCATGTGGATACTGCTGTACTGGCCCCTCCTGTGTAAACTTTACAGGGATAACTGCAACAGATAGAAGTGCAGATTTTTGTAACCATGATTTACTAACAGTGCACCAAAAAAATCTGTCTCAAACCCCATTTGGCCCTCTGATTACAGTAAATGTTCCTATACTGCTTTATGGCAGCAAAAATCACTTCTCCAAAGTCAGTGTAAAGTATGGAAAACTGAGACTTTTTTTGAAATTTAGGGAAAAATATAGCAACTCTAAACACAATTTGCTTTTCCTTCTTTGCATTGCCTTGCAATAATCCACCCCATGATTACTTAAATAGGGCAATACTGAGACGTTATTGCCTATTTTAAATAGCATAAGCAGATACTTGAATCTATTTGGCAATGCAACCGTTTCAGTTCTCTGCTATACCCATCAAGCAGTAGAGTATTTTAGATCTATGTTCAAATTCTGAATGCTGCACACAACCCTTTCATTTGACATGTAACTGGAAGAAGTAAATGGGCAACAGAACGGATGATGCAGAGCAGAATCTGCCTTACTGCCCTTCCTCATCCCCACCCTGTCACATATGCCTGTACATCCCCCAGCACAAGGGACTTTTTTTCCCAAAAGAAGTTGATTTATCATAAATTAAGGAGCAGGGGCCTTGGAGACTTTTTATCCCTGGGGAACTACAAGACAGTGAGTAGCTGAAGTGGCTGTGGCTGCACAGACCCCAGCTTGGACAGGGCTCAGCTCAGTCCCTGCCAGGTGAATTACACAGCAGCTGTTTGCAGTAGTTAGGAAAGCAGCCACGAGTGAGTCCTTCATGGAATTGGTACTTGGGAGGAGAAAGCTGGAAAATAACTGGAGACTCTCCAGGGACGAATGGGCAGGCGAAGCCCATTCTCCTTCCAGTGGAGGTGTTGTGACAGGCTGGTCCAGCTCCACAGAGCTGGCAGCAAACAGCCTGCACTGCAGGGAAAAAACTAATAATGAGCAAAAATTCTCTGAAAAAAAGTTGTGTGCTGATTCCTAGGTCCTATCTGTGTACCTAAAATGAACATCTACATCATCATCCCATGAGCATGTCAGGTGAGGGGAAGGGTCTGGAGGAGAGGACAGATGGAAGGTTTTCCCATGCTGTTTGCTGAGCAATGTTTTTTCAACAGGACTGAGGTAAAAGGATGAACAGGACATTGCTGCAAGGAAAATAATAAAATTGAAATAAAACTGCTTGAAAGCTACTGAAATGGCACCCAGTTCAGAGGTAATTTTTTTCTCACCCCAAGCAAAAGATTTGGTTGACTCTAAGGGTTTACTGTCTGTCCTATTTCTTGGTATCAAATACTGATCCCTTCAGGTCCACACTGTCACAGTAAGGAAAGGACAGGTCTGTTTGGGCAAAAATGTTTTTGCACACGTGCTTGTGATTGATCTTATATGAAAGGGAATCCTTCACATTGGGAATATGAAAATCCCACTTATTACATGGATGCTAGTCATATGGCATTTGCATCTACATTTTGTTCCATGAGGGAATCTCTCTGCCAAGCATCCCCATCCCAAGCATTTACAAAGATAAGAGTTTCCACACAGCTGAAGGTTTAACCATGTATTTGACCAAAATGCTTAGTGACATTATTTCAGGGATTCACAGACACTTAAATACCATACCACACAAGGTTTTTACCTAAACACTGGCCTTCTAACAGCCAGTAGCCTTCAGTGCAGGAACAGGTATAGCCCCCCTCAGTATTTATGCAGATCTGGGTGGGGTTACACTGGTGAGAATCTGAAGCGCATTCATCCACATCTGCAACACAGAAACACAGCAAGAAAATGTTAGAAATGGAAACAACAAAAGATTTTTCACACTGTACAGTGTGTGTACCCCGGCTCCGTGCAAGAAACCAAAGTTTGGAGGAGTAGAGAGAGTGGCCATAACCTGAAGGAAAATTCACAATAATGAATGTCTGAGGGCAGGGAGAACTGAGGGTGCACACCAAATCTCTCCATTTTACAGATGACCCAGTGCTTCTCAAGAGTTCCTCAAGGAAGGTCTCGCATTATCTCAAACTTTTTGTTACTTCCGCATTTGCTTTGGGATTTCCATGCTACATGGCGGAATTCAGTCCTAGGGGGAGGCTGCTGAAAGGGCTGTGCAATACCACTGAAGAGTAAGAGATGAAGGGGAGTTTAAGAGATGTACAGACACAACTCAGAGACAAAAAAATTACCTCCTACCCCTACCAATGCAGACTATCTCACTGTAATTTTTCAGACAGAAGGTTCAACCAAAATCAACCTTTACCTGACCAAAAAATGTATACTTCCCTGGAATCAATTTCCTGACAATAAAACTATTTTCTTTTAATTTTTTCCCCCCAATCTTTATTGGTTTTAATGTATTTGGGTTTTTATTACAACCCTTTAGGGTGTTTTTGTTGTGGGCTTTTTTTTTCCTTTAGTTTTTTTGCAAAGTAGGTGAATAACATTCCTACATTTATATAAGCCAGGACCCTGGAACCTAAGTGATTAAAAATGCCTTTCAGAGTCAGAAGTTCAATTTGAATCACTCCTTGCTCAATATCTTCTCTGATGGTTCAGGCATCAGTTTTGCCCCTAAATGTCAGAAATGGAAATACCAAAAGATAAATTCTGTCATTTTTCCAGCCAACTCAGATTTCAATGTTTTATTTATTGACACCTAAACTATTTTTTATTCCAGCATACTGTGCACTGGCCTTTGCTGAAGTACTATGTCATCCAAGCAATGCTACTCACTTGATCCTCCCCTGATTCTTATTAACCCAGACTTTGTTAGGTCACAACTGAAAGTATCTCACCAATGCCCTGGGCTGGTGCAGGCAGCAGAGGGCAGGAATTACATCTCTGTATCTGCCCTCAAGGCAGCAAGCACAGCCAGTCAGCTGTACAATCCTAGCAGTCATGAAATAACTGATCCAGTCTACCACAGCAGCATATCTAACATGTTCAGCTATATAAATAAATACATACATATTATACATATGGAGAGAGTCTAGAGTCTAGAGTTCTTGCCAACATCTGTACTGGAGCAATTTATGGTGAGTCAAAGCTGGTAAGATAACAAGAGGGGCACAATTAGAGGTAATTAACTCTGTCAGAAATTGGTTCCCATGTATTTGTTGGCCAGATGAAGGTTGGCAAAATGGTGGGGGAAGTGGGAAAGGGGTAAGATAACAAGTCTAGACTATAAACTAGGTCCATAAACTATAGACTATAGACTAGGTCCATAAATATGTTGTTCAGTTCAGCTATTGCTTCTACAATTGGGCTAAAAAATCTAGATCCTCCCTTTATAGTGTATCACACATAATTGGTAGTATTTGAACAGAGATTTTATCTAACCATAAATTTAATAACAATGACATTAATGTTTTCCAAATGAAAAAGTTTTCTATTTGTCATGCTTGCTTATTGTTTTAGGAGTGGGACCTTGGGATCTGGCCAATTCTGCTGTTTCTAGTCCGTACCAGGCTTAAAAAGGAGATTTTCATTTTCCATGTTCCCTGCTTCCAGTAATATTAATAGGTGAAGCAAAGTGAAAACAAAATGAGGGTCACAGTCTCGCTACATATGGTAGCAAGGCTATTTGAAAACTACAGATCCTGCACTGTTTTGTGGTGCATTTTTCTTGCAGGGGTACGATGTGTCTTTCACTTGAAGCAACGGGTGGGTACGGGATTGGTTTTCTTCCCAAGTCATCTCTGTAGCAGTTGCAGGAGCTCCACGCCAGAGAAGGAAGACCAATCCTCTTTCTTTTGCTATAGCCCAAGCAGATTTATTTGCTTACTCCCAGTCTTTACCTTTTACGCTGGTGGAAACATATTTCCATTTGAATGCAACATTTTTTGCAACCGAGGCTTCCTGGAGGGTTTCACCAGAAAACCTGGTGAACCTGACCTTGTCTATGCAGAACACCTTGACTTCCCACGTTTTGCACTGAATAGTACCTTGGTGACTTCACTAAATAAGTTTTATGCAACCAACAGGTATAAACAGGTTTACTGGTAGCACCAAATCTTTTTGGTTGGGCCTGAGAGCACCCAGTTCTGTATTGCATTCCTGGCATTCTCTAAGATTGCCCCTTACCATGACGTGCCATTAAACTCTGACCAACCCAGCCAATACAATCAGATAAATTATTTTTGGCAAGCAGCCTTCACAGTTGTATAATCAGGTAGTATAATCCCAGCCTGTCTGCCCTAGATTATCCACATTACATAGGCTCACTAAGTGAGACCAGATATTTGCACACTGAGAAAACACTGAGAAAACTGTCAGTGCAGCAATTGGCCGGCCATTAGGTGTCTTCTTGAAGAGTATCAGAGCTGGGAGACAGAGGGTGCCTTGCTCAGCCCATTTACGCAGTGCAGCATATAGTGGGAACAGGTGTGGTTGCTAAAGTCAAAACCAGACATTTGACAAGGGAAGAAAAAAAAACCACCCAAATTATTTCCTCTGGGGAGAAAACTAGCCATAGAACTTCAAGAGATTGCCTATAATGGATAGGCATAGAAGCTATATCAAAACACTTCCAGGGCATTTTTGTTTGAATGGAAAATTACAAGTGGAATTGCAAGTGGAACCTGCATGAATAATTTCTTATTCTGGTTGCACAATTTATTTCTGTCCCATTCAAGCATAAATCTCAGGTGTGCTCATGCTCTGGAACTCTAAACCCCATTTGTACTACCTCTGCCTGTGTGATGGGTCATACACAATACTAGAATAAAACTGTGATGCTAATTGTATATGATAAAAGATTTAAAATAGTTTTGTAGATTCAAAGCAGATAAGACAAATTCAGAGAGTAAAAAACTGTAAGGCCTACTCAATACAAGGGTAGAACACGTGGTTAAGAAGTCTCTGAGATGCGTTTTTCTGAAACCTGGAAGAGTGTGTCCAACCCAGCATAACTTGTGTCACAGTCTTCACCATGGACAGAAATGCTGCAATGAGGTGTCCTCTGAGCCTCAAAGTAAAGCCTAATCAGCTGGAGAGCAGAAGACATATTAAAGGGGAGCATGCAAGCAAGAAACCCTAGAAACCCCACTGCTCTCCGTTCATGATGTCAATAAACTGTGATATTTGATGATCTCAGAATCAGTGCCATGAAAGCATCAGCTGTCACCCATCACTTATAATCCAAGGATGGTTTTCATGATACTGAACCTGCTTTTAGTATTGCTCATTGCCAAGATCCCTAGAAAATATCACCTGCATCCAAACAGCAAGTCTAATCTTTAATAATAGCTGGTGTTATTGGATACCTCGTGTGATTTTGGCTAGATGACTCAGTATGTGGCAACAAAGAATTGCCGTGAGGCGGACTAGGAAGGAAATACGAATTAGGTCTGTCCTCAGTGAAGACAGACTAAAGTACCTGATAGTTCCTGTGCAGGACAAGGAGCCAGCACAGATACAGTGACCACACTGTAATTCACAGGCTGATAATTTACCCTGTGGGAACTCATCCTTGCTTTTCATCTTCCACCATTCTGCTTCCTATTTGAAAAATGGGGATTACAAAATCTCTGCCGTAGTCCATCTTCCCTTGCTGTTTATCTTCTAAAACTCTTCAGAATAGGGCTTGTCCTCTTATATACAAAACCTGTTCACAGTGAATCCATTTTTATTTGAAGCCTTCCCATCCTAATATAAATCAAACTGGACTACAAAACCCTGCAATATCCCACTTGGTGATGAAAATCAGTGCACCTGGATTTTAATGAGGAAATTCAAGATTAAGGAATTAAAGGACAAATCTATGACCACTCAGAAAAACAGAAACAAGATCAGGTCAGAGACCTTCCTGACTTGTTGTCTCTCATGTAAAACCTGTGTCTATTATATGAACACTTAAAGTGACAATATTTTCAGAAATTTTATGCAGAGTCTACATGGGCTAGTGAGATCTAAAATAAAAGATTAATCATTATTCTGAAAGCATTATATTCTACTAGGGGACCTCAGAAGCATCAAAGGTTCTTTCAGCTAAATTCTATGTTACTCAGAATGTTGCTGCTCTACCCGTATGTTGCATGGAACCTCAAAGTTTCCAGTAGTTACTGAAACAGAAAGAAAACTATTGAAATAGTCAGTGGCAAGTTAAAAAACTTGTCTGGCTTCCACACCTCTTCTTACCCTTACAAACAGGACTGGGAGTGTTGCTTTGAAATTACAGATGAAAAGAATAAGGATGATAACTAATAATTTTGAACAAATTCAGATTTTCCCAAGTGACTAGTGACTCTAGGTGACTCCTTTGAGAGAGCAGTTGTTCAGCACTTTACAACCACACGAGAGAAGCAAGGCAGGGTGGTATGGATCACTGTTGAAAACTTCTCTTGTCAAGGAGTGCTTGGCCAGTGCTGGCCCTGGATGTTTCATCTCTTGATTATTCTTCTGTGTGCTATTAAACTAGTGGTCATCTATATTCTCTCATCCATCCTTCCAGTTGTTGTATTCAGTTCCCTTATGCATCTTTCCAGTTGCTGCATTCACATTCTTGCTCCCACAGCTAGTTCCAAAGGCAGAAGTTCAGGCAGAAGTCCAGACAAATTAAAATCTGACCTGAAGTGGGAATGATTCACTTTGTTACTTCCCAGATGAATACTGAGCAACCACATGGCCCATCCAGACCACTGCTCTCTGCGTTTTCAGAAGTACCACCTACAAGGAACAGAGCCTCATGGCTCCAAGCCATGAGTTTTAAAGATCTTTTGTTTACTGACAGAATGGGAGAATAGGTGGGCGCCATCTCCATACACGTTTGTCAGAGAACATGTGCTGCAAGAGTCTAAGCCCAAACATTCCAAAATTAACCACATCCCTCTCTCTTAGATCAGTATATTTGCCTTAAAAATCATGGCTGAGGTGGTTTGGTTTAGCAACCCTGGGGTGTGATAGTCTCTTAACTTGACATTTTGACAAGAGGTGAGATAGCTGGGGCAATGGGATTTCATTTGGGGATTGTAAGGGTGGAGAAAGTTTTTTTTGTGTTTCTGGCTGACTGCCTTTTGTAGGATGTGATGTGCTGATCCTTTGTTTTTATTGGTGCAGATTGTATTTTTAATGGATGGCAGGATGCCTGGTGACTGGATAGATATAATTTACAATGTCAAAATAAATAAATGAACTAATTGTGTTTAGCATGCAAATTACTGGGTTTGGATTTTATTATCTGTACAAGCTAATATTAATGGTTATTAGTGGATTCTTTAGAATTTAGCCACTTAATAGAAAAATGAATTAAATTTTTAATTCATCGCCCATAACTTAAAGAAAAAAGAAATAATTTAAAAGCCATACAGACACAAAAAATGGGGCATCATATTAATATAGTCAGAAAGGAAACCCAGCTGTTAAACTAGCACAACACTACATCTCACCAGTGAGGTTAATTCTTATCAGAAGATCTTTTATACTGACTCATGTCCACCAAGAATGGAGGACTGAGACCACTCTCACTTGTATCAATAATATTTCAAGAAATCACAGCATAAAAGCAATACTCTAATCCATTGCATTAAGACCAGACATATTCAATACTTCTCAAACCAAAGAGGCTAAAACTAGGCTGAAAATTAGATTCAAAAATCTCAAGAGAATCATAAATGTGGAATTCTGAGGATCTGGTTTTGGCCCACTGTTTTCTGCATTTGTGATAAAATGCAGAGGATCACAAGCTGGTGGAGTTAAGAACTAAAACATCAAATGAAGTCATATGAAAGTATTTTGCTAGGTATGGTAGGCACATTTGAAAGTCCTTTTCAAGGCAGACAAATGCAAGGTTATACATCAAGAGTAAAAAATGTTGGTCAAGAAAATAACACTGGGGTTGTTACAGATAATCACTTGAACATGAACTTTTCCTGACATCATGGTGATGAAAAGAAAACCATAAACATGCAAACACTGAGTAGACATAGGAAATTGTTCTTACCACTGTATATTGCATTAGCACAATAATTACTGAAAAACATTTCTGATGTCAACACTCCAAAAATTGATACTGCAAAGAGATCATACAATCTCCAAAGAGTTGTTTCAAGCCACGAAAGTTTATCTTGGAGCAAGATAATGCTCCATTAAGTAATTTATTTAAGAAAAGTTTCAAGATATATTTGCCTGTGATCTGTAAACATCTTCATGGAAACTATGTTCTTATCTGGAGATGGTCATTAAAGCTAAAGCAAAAGATAATGGGATGAAATTCACTGTTTAGAAGATGAACTCAAAATAAGAATAAGACACAAGATTTAGTAGTGCTACCGATTAAGCATTTGAAAAACACAATAAAGTACATGGTAGATGTTCCCTTCTTTTAGGGCCTTATACCTCAACAGTATTTATTCTTTGAATACTGCTGTAGCATTTGATGGGTAAGGTTCTCTGCTCTGTGTCATAAAAAATACAGATTATGTGGTCAAAGTGGTGTCTTAAATTATTAATTGAGTAATTTAACACTATTCAATGTTTAGTTATTTTTATCTATATTCATAACCATCACACCTGAGATTTTCTGCTTGCCTTATATTTTTCCCATTTCCTAGACCATTAGGAAATCTGTCTGGACCAGTGAAAGTACTGAAAATGGGGATAGGAATTTGTAAAGTTCTTCCAAATGATTTCTCCATTGCAAAGATTTAAATGTATGCATATGCATTTTTAACTTTTTTTTTGTACCTTAATTAATAGAAATTATTTTTTAAGAGAGAAATTGTACCTCTAATATTTGTAGTAACTGCGGAAATATGTGGAAAACAGAAAATGGCAATAACATTTTTGTGCTAGATGTTGAGTAATCAACCTAAAGATGTTGGGCATGCCAGCCACCTTCCTTTCATGACACAGAGAGTGATTGCTTCTTTATGAAGGATGAACCAAGCAAAAGAGGAAGAATCCAAGTTATTACCACAGACAAATTGTTGAATCAAAGAGCCTCAAGAGGACTAAACTGCAGATTAGAGGACATGGTCATGCAGGAACTAGTAGAATTTTTGGCAAGCTAAGTAACTTTATGAGGTAGAAAGCCAGGGGAAGAAGCCAGCAGACAACAGGAGCAGGAGCAGAAGTGTTTAAGAACTGGAAGCACCTGCCCACTGGAAGGTGAGGTGCAAAAACTGTAAGCAAAGACGCTGCCTTTCTTCTGCTCAGGAAAAAAAAAGGATTGTGCATAAACAGGACTTTATGCATTACAGAAAACAGAAGGAAATAAAAATCCTTAAGATCAATTCATCAGTTCAGAGACATCAGAGTCCTTCAGGCAGGAAACTATTTTCTTGACAAAAAGCTACTTTTAAAGGAAAAAATAGATCTTGCTACTTATGAGCATGTGGTTACATGCTACATGACAGAGTAAATGCATGTGGAAAGTTTACCAAAGAAGCTCTATGCCAAGGAGATGATTTGCATCTGCACTACAGGAACAAGGGAGACTATTGTCCTTGTTCAGTCCATCCCCTGGTGTTGCAAGTGGTGGGATCTGTGGCTGTGCTTATCCCTCCCCAGGCATGGTCTGTGCTCAGGGCACTGTGACCATTCCGCTCCACAGCAGCTCCTTTCCTGGCTGGCTGACAAGGGAATAAGAGCACTAGCAGGGAGCTGTCATGGAAGGATGTGGGCTTATCATCTCTGAGCTAGAACCACATTCTTTGAGACTTTGACAATTAGAAGTGAAACTTTGCTTGGACTCTGTGATTAAGAGGGAAGCCAATGTGGACAGCAGATTTCCAAGACAATATGCTTTTGGCAATGTGTGCTGTTTCACAGATGGACTGTTACATTTTGTTCTCTTTGGAACATATTTAGCATGCATGATTTCCTTTCTTAAGTAATGAATTCTGATAATCATGCTACAAATTTCTGTGGGTCACAGTAGTAGCTGTGGCTGTATTTCCTTCTTTTGATCAGCCATTGACAAAAGTGGGTATGTTTTTGCCATCATGATCATTTGAGAGTCATTAGCACCATGGGGTTCAACACAGTAATACTGAAGATTAATTTGACAGTTGTCAAATTAATCTTGGAGATTGGAAAAAGTTTGCCATGGAAAATCTTCTTCCCCCTTTTTACAAGGAGGTGTGGGTGATTTTGGGGCCCTATTTCTTTATTTTATTCCGTCTGTGTTTTAGTCCCACTGTTTTACTGTCACAACCCCAGGAGCTAACACTGCTCTTGAGATGCAGCGTTCTGGAAGAGAGGCTCAAAGCTGAGAGCTTGTTCCAAAATCTCTGCTCAAACACTAAAGCTCGTTCAGTCATTTATAACCCTCAGGGCTCCATTTTAAAATAATACAAAGATTGGATGTCTGTTTTTTATAGGAATAATTGCAGGCCAGGACTAAACATCCGAGCTCAGTAACATGAATATCAGTTCCAAGATTACTTGGAACAGAGCACTTTCCCCAAACTTCTCCCCCACTCCTTATTTGGACACTGAAAAATAATTTCCTCAGTAGTAGATTTTTACTCAGTGAAATCACATGTTTTCTCAAAACTTTTTTTTCTCAAGATAATTACATTTGATAAGAAAAGGGAAGAAATAACAATGCCACATTCCTAAAGTGCAGACTGAAGCCAAATTCAAACTGCTGCTGTGTGGGGTCAGTGTTTTTTCCAAGGACAACCGACCCTGCTGAGCTTGGACACAATCCAAGATCAACTCCCTAAACACCTGTTTAATTGCATATTTCACTGTCTGAGGACTGGCCATTGATTGCTGAATTAATTTTCTATCTGCATCCCATATGGATAAGTTTATTGGTTGATGGCTAAACAGGGATTACATTTTTTTTTGCCACATAGAGGGTCAGTCTGGAAATGGATACTAAATAGTGTGAGGCATGAATCTGTAATTCTGCTCCCTCCCTTGTAAGAAAATTGCTCAACATGTGTCACAGGTTCTAGATCTCCTGCCAGCTATCTGGGCCTTTCCTTAGCTAGCACACTCTTCACATTACTCAGAGATTATAAACAACAGCTAAACTGTGAAGGACTTTGCTCTTTGAGCACAGTTCTAGTCCTGATTTAGAGGTTGAGATTTAGAGGACAGCCATGCAGAGAAGTGCATAGCAAGGGGACTAATGGGCCAGCAGCCTCTTCTCTCTTTGCTCAGAACAGACCCGTGCATGGTTCATACACTTGGCTTCACCTGAACGACCACAGCTCTTCACCCCAACCAATTCCCAGGGCTCCCTGTTGGTACAAGATCACAGCCACTTGTGTGGACTATTCTTGGTGTCCCATGACAGCTTTTGCACAAATGCACAGTCAGCATGATAATTCTGGGATCAAAAATAAGACAAGCTACTAATTTCAATTAAGAGCTTTGCTTAAACATGCAAACTCCATGGACAGGAGCATAACTGTATTCTCCGGATTCATGACTTCCTCTTGCAGGTTCTGCACATCTTATGAAATCCATGATCAGTGCATGAGATTTTGGAATCTCAGTTATTTCCCTCCTGCACTTACTCTATTTCAAGTAGCTGCAGTACACCAGAACAAGAGTGACCCAAGTACCCTACGAAAGTGGGGTAGACACAAGTTACTATCCCACTGATGACACTGAACTTGCTAAATTAGGAGGTACAAAGGAGTTTTTGTTCAACATTTAATCTTTGTCATCAGGAAACATATTTTTCAGCTGAATAAATGAAGTGTTACTGGGGTTTCTCAAAATTGCCTATTTTGTGTGATCACATGCTGCACTGAGATCTGCTGGTAGGATAGTGAGAGGAGCCAGTGAGGTTTTATTGAGAATACTCCCAGCTGCTGGGAGGTTATCTAAGTGACACTTTCTATTGCAATGGAAACAAAAAAAGTGCAGTCAGAGCCAGGAAATGCACACTGAGAAATAAGACAAAAGACCCTTGCAATCGTCCCTTTGCTGCATGATATGAAATAGTCCCACACAAGAATATCTAGAGAAAGCTTATAAAATTTTACAGAAGAGGAAAAATATTAACACTGAAGAAGTGAATTTTCTATGATCGAATTGTATATTTTCTCTGCAATTCTAGTTTAAAAAGGCCCTGAAAGAGAGAATATATAAAAACCAGAGGAGTTTAAAGCATTATTTATAAAGCTTTTAAACATGTCTGTGAAATCCTATTGGCTTCTTCTCCAACACATTTTTTTGAAGACTTTTCTGTTAGGGTACAGAATATGAGAGAACTAAAAGCAGAGAACTGCTATTCCCACTTTTGCTCCCTGGGGAGTTTTGAGAAATCTCAAGCACAAACAGTCCAGCCAGCTGGTTTGGCCAATTGGTGGTCAGTTTACATTTCCTCTAATAAGTGAACTTCTTGACCGTACATTTTAACTGAGTCATTAAGAGCTCCTTTTCCAAGTGTTTTGGCAGGCTAGAGAGGTCTGGGACTGTGAATAAACCACAATAACTAGTAAAGAAGGGAACAGTCCGACTTTTAATACAGCAGAAGAAATTGATCCAAATGGATCTAGAATTTAAAGTCACAGTGAAAACAAAGAGATACAAATATCCACCTGCAGGTTATAACAGAATGTTTTATTGGAAGGACTGCTTCTTCCATTAAAATGCAGCCACTTTGGATGTGCAACATGACAAAAGCTTTAATCTTTGCTGAAGCATGTTATGCAAGCAGTTGAAAATATATGGGAAATTCTAGGTGAGCAATATGTACATGCCATTCAGTATGAATGCTCTAATCCCTCTCACAGGACAACTTGAAAGCCCAATACACATGAAAAAAAGACAACGAGGGATCTCTGTTATGGGAAACTGGAATACTACTATGAGATTTGTCACTAACTGATCTCTCACAAAGCTTCAGCAATAATCACGAGCATCTCATTCAGTAAAGGACTGGATTCAAAGCTGCTTGGCTTGAGCATGCCAGGAGGCACCAGCTGGAGGTGGCAGGGCTGCAGATTGCCTCATGTGACTTGAAACTGTGTGAGTCAAACACACATGCAATGGGGACTGTGGTTCTTTGACCTTCTCCAGCGAGCTAATACCTTATTCCCTCAACCAAGACATTAAAACCGGGGAAAAGTGCCTGTCTTGCAGAACGTGTATCAGGAAGCTGAATAGTGAAGTAGAAACAATAACCAGAAATGAAAGGCTTTTTCCTCAGTTTTTCAGTGAAGTGAGTCTTCAGTTTCATGGAGTGAAAATTCAGTCAAAACCATTCAGATTAATACTTCTGTTTTATGCTGGGATCAATATAGAGGAAGAAGATCTGTCCTTATCTCAACTGATTTATTGATTAACAGGTGGGGGCCAGGACTCCTGCAAATGTTAGATAACTTTAATTAGAAATTTTCTTTGCTGCAGTTTCAGCCTCACATCTTGTCCTGCCTGTGAGTTTTGCAACCGTCCTGAACCTGTCATGGTCCTGCTCAAAACTGGCAGTGCATGGGGTTAAACAAAACACAACTTTCAGCCTCTAAAAGCTTTGCACATCTCCTTGGAGATCTTGCCATATCAGAATGTCACAAATTTTGAAATTTACTGTCTTAATTTAGGCCCGAAAGGTAACCTGAATGGGGTTTAAAAGAGAGAGAGAGAGAGAGAGAGAGAGAGAGAGAGAGAGAGAGAATAAGCCCTTTGAGATGAAACACCTCTTTTTCCAGGGAGACATGAACTGAGAGTAAGGAGAGCAGGAAAACTGCCAGTAGACATCCACATCACACACTAATTGGAACAAAGTAAACCTCCCATATCCACACAGTTTTCATTTATCCAGGACGGTTTGCAACCCAATTGGCTGGCGGCAATTTTTGGAACATTGCAAGAAAATGTGGTTCAAGCATTATAAAACAGTGAATGCCAAATCTGAGTTAAAGCCAGTTATTTGAGCAGGGGTTATAGGCATTTTCCAATGATCACCACCACTGAAATAAATAAATAGATGGCTTGCTATGTATACACTCAGAGGGGAATGTTGCCCAACATTCATAGCTGTTTGCTATTCACAGTAATGAGGACACAGCTGTCTGAGCCTGGAAGCCAGTATTTGCAGAGATTTTTCTTCTCCACTGGCTTTCATCCACTACCCATTCTTTGCTTATAAAAGAGCCCAAAAGGTCCTAACATTTATATAAGAATTACCTTGGCTTTGTGGCTCTTTTGAGATTGTTATAAAGCATGCTGACACATGGACAGATTTGAAACTCCGATGAAATATGAAAAACAATTTTGTCCCCTGATAAGGTCCCCAATGTAGGGGTCCTTAGTGCCAAGCATAACACTCTCTTTAGTCAATCATGACAGCTCCTGGAGCAGTTGGCAAGAGTCGCTGCTATGGGCAGAGATCTGAAGGTCTCCCTGCTTAAAAAGGACTTATAATTCCCACTGCCTGCAGAATCTGGGCTTGTGATGAGAGTTTTGAGTCACCTGGTCAGCTCTACAGAGCCTCTAAAACAAATACAAAAGCACTCCACTCCATTCAAAGATCTTACAGCACTTTAAAATCAGTTCTAAAACTCATAGTCTTTGTGACAGAAAGAATAACACTTCCATTTTATGGGACTGTTTGATATATTAAAGGCTAGAACCATGTCAGACACAAGCTACTGTACTTCAGGCACTGCAGTTTCAGAACCATTGTACAAGATGTAAGTCATCTGGTCCCAGCCTCCATTCAAGGCAGGGACAATTCAGACAGGCTGCTCAGGGCCTTTTCTAGTTGAGATCTGAATTTCTCCGAGGATACAACCTTTAGCTACAAACTCTTTGAAGCTCTGTTCCAGTGTTTGACCACTTTCGCTGTGATAACATTTCTCCTTATAGCTAAGAAGAATTTCCCATGTTGCAACTTCTGCCCATTCCTATCCACGTGCTCCCCTGGGATGGATCTGGCTTCATCTTCTCTACACACTCATATTAGACAGTGGAAGACAGCAAGTGGAAGACAGCAAGTGGTACAATTCACCCATTCAGCATCATGTTCTTAAGGCTGGGTAAATCTACTTCTCTCAAACTCTGCTTTTATGACATGTTGCCACCCTCTAACCACCAAAATGGTCCTTGGCTGCATATCCTTCAGTGTGCCCGGGTCTTTCTTATGCCAGGAAACCATAATGATTGGGAAAATTGTGTGCATGTGACAGAAATCGACTGCACTCTGAATTCTCCCCTGGAGGCAGTTAAGAGAAAATACCCAAAATGTGAATCTCTGCTTAATTTAGTAGCAAGGGTTGAGGTGGGAGAACGATGTCATTGGATGCTGTGCAAACACAGAACCAGACTGCACTACTCACACATACAGACCTGCATGCTTTTGTCCGCAGATCTTCAAGGTAAGCCTACCTTCCTTGTACCAGCACTCAGAAATTGCTAACTAGTGCTACAGGCTGAACACCAGGCTGGCCACAGGACCAGTGTCACTGGCAGTTCCACCAGGTCTCACATTATCCATGAAAGCTCAGAAAGACACATTGAGCATTCCTAAACCAAATGGTTCATTTCCCAGTAGCCTGGCCTGAAAAAAAAAAGTTCTCTTTAGGTAATTAAACAAAAGAAAAGTAAATAAATAAACAGAAGAGACAATGTTCCCAACCAGCAGGAACATTTAATCTCTGTGGTTATTCCTGGAGCAAACTCCTGCTTTTACTCTCCAGAAGGCACATCCCAGTGAATTTTCCATCATGTGGAAAGTTAATTTACATTTTTTCCTTTATCATAGCACTTTCTTTTATTAGGCCCTTATTGCCACAAGGTCTCAGGTCATACTTAGTCACGCAAGGGACCAGACCAGACCCATTTTAGAAGGTACAGTCTCCAGCACAGAAGCAAGTCTAGCAAATTCTTAGCATTCCACAATCTGTAGTCTTTCTAATCATCTCCAATCAGATACTGCAGACAGTGTTTAATTCAGCATTTCACGTCCCTCCTCAGGTCAAAGGGAATGAACTATGGATGGATCATGTATTTCTGAAATAGTTTTATGTCCCAAGATTCTAGATGTCAGCTTGAGGTTTTGGTGGAGCAGAGTGTGATGGTGTTTTGTATCTTGAGATTATATACATCAGTTATCAGCTTCAGAATGCATGTGCCCAGCTGGGCCATTAATAGATATACTGCAAATTGTCACCCGCTGATTACCTTTAGCGGTGTTTTCCAGTCTGTGTAGGACACATAAGCCATAGTTCTCTGGGCTCAAATCTATACTTGGATTTATTGCCTGGGGAACATGGAGATAATTTTCCCACTTTTTTCAATTAAATTCATGGGCAGTGTCTGAAATCTTATGTGTAAACCCTGTAAAGTTCTCTTATACCATTTTCATCTATGACTAGTTAAACCTCTTGAAAATGCTAATGAGAACAAATTTTTGACCCAAAATGCAATGTAGCACCTGAAAAACATAATACAGTTTTTGCAGAACTGTATCTTCAAACAGCACTAATTTAGTGAGGAAGAGCACCTCTTTTCTAAAGCTGGCACGCTACAGTCTTTTGGGATGACTGAATCAACTGATAGTTGTCAATGCAAGGTTCTGGGCTATTCCATCACAAAGTCAACCCTGCTTTTAATTAAAATAATTTCAATCTGCTTCTGAAATAAAGCTCCAGATGCAGTGCTTAGTGATTTGCTGGCAATGAGCGTTGTATATATTGCTGCAGTCTACCTTTGAAAAACATGAGCGCCATCCAAGGCTGCTCCAGCCTATGCCTGGTTTGGGATTCCCCACAGGGGTTGCAATAGCAGGAAATTAGCAGCATGCTATAGCTTTCGGATCACATCTCCTCTCCCTGGCCTGGTTCCTGCTGCAGGATTAAGGAGTGGCAGTCTGGCAAATGGACTCTGCACTGCTCCAAGATTCCTCCTTTGGAAAGGGGATGTCAGGCTACCCGTTTAAGCTATCTCAGCTTTATGTTGCTCAGCCATAGTGACAATAAATGTTATTTAATGGGTAGAGGCTCTTACCCATCCTATGAACTTTTCTCTGCTGTGTTAGATAAAGCAAACTGTTTTCTTTTGTGCCTCTGTGCACACTGGAAGCTGGAAATACATGAAAGAACTCAAAAGTACAGCAACCTACACCTGACAACATCTATCCCACCCCCAACTTGTGCGAAATTCTTTCTTGCTAAAAATTGTTCCAGACAGCTTTTAAATGCTTCTACTGTTACATTTTGTACTATTCCTCCACTACAACATACCTAGTGTGTTCTTGTATAACCTGATACACTGCAGTGTCATAAAGGGCTTTACTATGTTCAGTTTAAAAGTAATTTTCCTTCATTTCAGGAAATTATACCCTATTCAGCAATAATCATCTTTTGTACCACCCACCATACAAACTTCTGCTTCTCTGTCATTTACAGTTCCAATTACTGTCATCTTACCCTAAGCTTTACAATATACTTCACTCTTTTAATCAAAGTCAGCCTCAGTAATGCCCCCAATCTGCTGTCACTCTATACTGAGATTTCCATACCCTTATCTACCTTTTTCTGGTAGTAGAGTACTTACACTTAATGTCAGTACGTTGGATCCATTCTCAACAGAACATGTTGAAGCACTATTCCCCCTCTGTTCTGAAATTAGAAGTCTTAGTACCGCTGCCAGAAACTGCCTTATGCTACACTGCTCTTGACATCACTGCCTTCTATTGATCATTTTCCACCAGATGACCATGTGTTAGGTTATCTTTTCACTTGCTGCTGGGTTCCAGTGCCTTAATTTCCTGACCACAATTGTAGCTTTCCCAGGCTTCTGGGTATTACTGTTCATACAGTCTTCCAATTCAGTGTTACCTACAGATATGTTGGTGGTACCACAAAACCAGTTAATGCCTTTGATCCAACCAGCAATTTACCAGCTCACAGGCTAATGCTTCACTTACTCAGGGGGCTGGATGAAAAACAAAAATTTTGCTTAACAAAAAAAAAAAATAAAAAAAAAAAAAAAAAAAAAAAAAAAAAAAAAAAAAAAAAAAAAAAAAAGTTAAAAAATAGAAACAAGTTCAAAATACTATAACAAAACAGACATTAAAACTATTTGTTGCAAAAACAAAAGAAAACCTAAACCAAACCACACAGTCTCAGACCAAGCAGTAGACTGTGGATTCTTTCAGACCCTGCAAGTTTTTGTTGCACTCCTCTCTCTTTCCTCCTAGGGTCTCCCTGTTTAGCTGAAGCACTTCTCTTTGGTGTCTGAATGCTTCATGAACACAAACATATTTCTTCTCACTGTTGTGGCATGTTACTGATGTAGAGCTGATCCATAGAGAACACAAGACAATTTTCCAGGAGGACTTATGAGTTTGTATGTTCAAATTTGTGGCAGATGCCCAAACAAAGACACCATTCAAACCCTGACTTTCAGTAAGTGCTGAAGGCCTCTAACTGAAAACCTAGACCCCTCAAGGGTTTTCAGGTGATTGCTTGGATATTGAGATTCCTCAGAGAAGTAGTCCATTCTGAATACAATATTGAGCAAAGAGGTCTGAAGTATTTTCAGCCCATGGCAAAGGCTGCAGACCAGACCACTGGGCATTTACATGCTAAACTCCTGCTGAGGATGTAGATCAGTGAGAGCAGGGGACTTAGCCAAGCTTTAGGGACCTGGGCCTGCATTTCAGCTGTGCCGACACCTATACTACTGCCCTGTCATGTGGACCATCCTTCTCCTCAGACTGCAGTGTAGCCTTATACCATGAAGCACCTGCAACCATGAGTTACAGTTGAAAGCAGTTAAGGTTTTGCTGGTGTATAAACTGAAGATGGATTTCAGCACATCTTGACATCTCAAATGGACAACACATTCCAAGAGCCAAGAGGCAGAATGCTGAAGTGACTTCCCTGAACTGGGCTGGTTGTAACTCACATTCATCTTCTAGTAGCCTTATTTTCTTTGAAAAATTCTCTCATCTCATTAAAGTAGTAAAATGGGAAGTAAGAACCAGAGTAGATTAAGAGATCAAAACACATTGAATTCCACACAACATCAGGCAGCTCCTCGATTTCTGTGTGGCAGCTCTGCCATGGGCCTGGTGTTTTAGGGACAAGACAAAGGAGCGGTGCCAGCATATTTTCACTACCTATAGAGTCTGGCAAAACCTATGGTCCATTTGGTTGATTTATACTGGCAAAGGAGAGAATTCATATTTTCTATATATTTTGGCTTAACATCTATATTGTGACATGTATCCATGGCAGATTTCAGGCTGGAACCAAGAGAAAAGAAGCAAGACTGACCCAAAAAATATAAGGGAGAGGCCAAGAAAAACGGTGACTTTTAAGTCATTGAGAACACTGCCATCTCTAGGCACTCTGGGTGCTGCAAATATATGCAAAAATAGGCCTGAGCAGAGTGCAAGTGCTCTGCAGGGCACTAAAAACAAATCAACCTTCCAGGTGAGGAGAGACTAACACATACTGAGCTCTGCATGTTATGGTACAGGGAGGTAGAGAAGGCATCACTCATAGGAAGAGAGAAAAACAAGCCACAGAGCCAAAGTTTTGGCAAAGGGTACTCATGGCACCTGTCAATCTTCCAGCACTGTTAAGTGACTTGATTTCTTTTTCTGAGCCCTGGAGCTGTGTAGTTGGTGGGACTGTCTTGCATGACAGCTATTCCATAAAGGTAAGCTCATGAAATGTACTCCAAAGCAGACAGAGCTAATTGGTACATAGCAACTTTAACTGATTTGGCACTGCTGAAATCCCTGGAAGTAAGACATAATAAAGGCAAGGCAGCAACAAAGCCCCATGTATCAAACCACTGTTAGCAGTGAGTCTAAGGAATCACTCAGAGGTTAATGGCAGGGGTGCGAGCCCTGCCCTGGCCAGCACATACCAGAGGATATGGCAGGCTGGGCACGATTACTGCTCCTCTGAATTGAGTCAGATATAACTTCCTGCCAACTAATTCTTGGTGACAACTGAAGTCTGTGTATTGTTTGGCTCAGAGCCCAGTGACCAATAACCCCCAATTCAGAGACCAAGCATAACTGAGGCCATTAAACCAGAGCATCAGTTAAACCTCTTTTCCTTGCATACCCTTTCGCTCTGCAGTCTACAAATCTCAAGGGAGATGGGATTCCTGGGTTCTTGCCACTTTGTATACCAAAGAATTGTACAGTTCCAAGAAAGAGGGAAAATTGAAACATATCATGAAATAGAGAGGTCACAGTCTAGAGAGATTTTAACCTTCTTGTGTCTGGACTGTAGCCTGCACATCTAACAAGACATCAACACTGTCCCTTCTGTGCTTATGCTCCTTCTCTGAACACAAACCCATTATGTTTTGTAACATGACCTATTCTCATTCAGCTGTCCCACTCAGAGGTCACTGTGCTCCCCTCCTGGCTCATGGCTCAGTAAAAAAGAAACTAGAAAAGTTTGAGTCACCCCCAAACAGCAAATGCACACTTCCACAGACAGAATCAGTTCAGCTCAAGGTAAATGGAAGCAAATTCAAACACTCAGTATTCTAACAGGAGGAAAATATGGTACTGGACTCCCTGACCATAAGATACTTATGGTTAGGTTCAAGAGAGCTTAACTTAAGACTAATAAATTCACTACAAGAACTTCTGCTGTAAGATCCTCCAAAATCTTCACCAAAGTCAATAGGGACAGTAATCACAGGTCTAAGTGGTTTTATCTCCAGTTGTTACCCATCCACCTACCCAGTTTAACTGTAGTTCATTCAAGTTCAGTTGTGGCTATATTGTAGTTGTATTTATTCTATTTTTGCCTCTCACACCATCCACATAAATACAGTCAGTGAGTGGCATGTGAAAGGCACTGACATGCAGAATGATGGGCTTGCACCTACTGTTACACTTTGCCATAATCAGGAGCCTGATATTTTTCATTCCAGTACACAGAGTGCCCATTTTCTTAATAACATGCCAGCATTCTTGGCTTGCATGTTATATTTCTTGGTTCAGTTCTACTCATTTCTTTGTTACTAGTAGAAGCTTCACAAATAAATGAAGCACTGGCCTGTGCTTTAACCACCAGACTGTACTCCTCCCACACTGCACTTAGGGAGGAATGAAAGCAGGAACAAGCCAAGCCACAGAAGGCTCAGTTTACCCTGCTACGGATCGATACATACAGCAGCTTTTTCTATCAAGCCAACTACTCCATCACAAATGGATTAACTTCAGTGCAAAACAGCATTTCCACCCTCATTCTCCATGGTAAGTGGGAAAGGATACCTTTACTGATGGTCAAATTTCTCTGGGAAGGACTCTACTGTTGGACCCTACTGTAGCACCTGGATGAATCTTGCCTTTCTATAGCCCCAGCCCATCCTCCATGCTGGTGCAATGGTTTCCTGAGGGAGGAAGGAGCTCTGAGTGTTTTCAGATGTACCTTTTAACCCACAATTATTTTATGGCCAACTCGTGACTACCTTTACGAAGATTGTGAATAGATCAGACCATCAGATCAGAAGCACAGAGGCTAGATCTAAAAAAATTATAGTTATGTTTGCCTGGAGCTGTATAATGTGGTTTTATCCACTGGGACATGGCTTTGTTAAGTATGTCTGTACTCCAGGATGTTAATATGGTCTTCTGCCTTAACATATATAGTTTGTATTTTCCACCTTTATTTTACCTGGCTTATATAGTCTCAATACATTAGATAATCAAGGGTAAACCATCTTGAATTGTGCCAAAACATGAAACATGTACAGTGGAGTAGATGATAATTGAAAAACTCCAGGATCAAATAGCTGCTGAAAGCTGTTGTAGCATGGATATTCCTGAAGTAAATTGGAAGCGCTGGCCTTGGACTTCCCCTCTCCTCTGATCTATGCAGCAACATGGACAAAAGTGACCACCAATTTCCAACCAGGTTATTGCACTGCTGTCATGGTTCAGGACTGGTACTCTCCAATTTAATACTCCCCCTAAAAAAACCCCAAGTGCCGCTCCCCCTCCCCTGTTCCAGTTGGAGGCACGATAGGCATTGCAGATTGAGAGAAGAACAATTTACTGGAACCAGAAATGAGATAAGAAAATGAACAGCAACCTCAACAATATTAATAACGAAGTGCACAAAAGAGAGGGTGGTTCACAGGCAAAAAAGCTCACTGGAGCGTTCCACAATAAACAACACTGGATTAATTTTCTCAACCAGAAGGAACCCCTTCTCACTGGAAGACAGAGCCCCTTTGCCCACTGCCAGCAATGACAGGGTATAGAACAGCTTTCAGGTCCTGGCTCTGCGCCCGCCTGGCTACTGCAAAAAATTAACCCTGTCCTGGCAGGAACCAGGACAACTGGGGAAGTAACTGAGTTCCACACGTCTCACCTTCAGCTTTACTGTTGTAGGATGATTAAACTGAACCCTTTTCTCCTGTCTGTGTGTCTTTACATCATACTTGTCAGGAAGTTACCTCAGCACCTATCATCTCCTTATGAAATTATCCTTGGTACAATCCTAAAAATGAATTCATATTTCACTTTAGCCCCCAAATACTCTGCAAAATCACAGAATAATTTGGGTTAGAAAAGATCTCTGAGAGCATTAAGTCCAACCTTTGATGACGTTGTCCCCTAGGCCATGGTACTAAGTGCCATGTTCAGGTGTTTCTCAAACACTTCCAGGGATGGTGACTGCAGGGATGGCACACTTATCTATGGCAAAATCAGGAACTGAATACAAAGCCCTCCAAACTGAGGCTTAGCCACCAACTATAACCTCTTGAGATGTTTGAGAGGCAACTTTTCTGTTATTATGACAGCATGGGGTCTGAATTTCTATTTCCTCATACAAAGCCTGTCAGGAAAACCATACTATGAGTAAAGGCTACAAATCACAGCCCTTATTTTAATCAGGAGCTGTCAACAATTACATATACTTTCAGAAATCTCAGCTCAGCCTCTTGCAGAACTGTTTTCATGCAATATTTCTTTCTTTTTCTGATTAATTTGGACATGATGGCAGTTATTCATGCACATCCTTCAGGAACTGGCTCTGGAACAGCAAAAGATATTGTCTCACAGACCAAGAGGAAAAGGGAAAGACACAGAGCTGAACCGAATTGGGTTAAAAAAGGCAATGGCAGGAGTGGATTCTGTTTGTTTTTCCTTTATACAAACCCTTCTAGGGCATAATCTCCTTGCTGCATTTCCCTGCTTTTCTTTCTCCTGTTTCTGTATGCCCAGAGTGTCACTAGAAAAGTCACTATGAGGAGGCAGTCTGGCTTGGTGGCTAAGCAACTGGATAAGGACCTCTGGGCTGTATCGCAGCACAGCCAGGAGCCTGATGCAAGACCTGTGCACCTCCTTTCAGTTCTCTGTCTCTGCATTTCCCTTGCCACTCCCCACACATGCACATCTGGTTCCTTCATTTTGCTTGAAAACTCATCTAGACATAGGCTGCTCTTAATGAGGCTGTGCACAAGGCAGGGCAGTACAATTGTAGGCTTGGATGTGGGTTTTAGGTATGCTTGTAATATAAATGATAATGATCTAAAACCCATCTGTGCAAAGGTAATCTTTTGAAGGAAGGAGCTTCACTCCATGAATGTAGGACTGGGGACCCATAGGTGGGGAATGTAGGAAGTCCTGGCAATATTTAAGAAATGAAAAGCTGAAGCAATGACTACTGCACAACAAGCATGAAGAACAATTCTCTCTTACACTTGGAGACAGCATCCTTCCATTGCCTTCCTTCTTTTAGCTTTTGCTTTCAAAATAACAATTATGCTTTTTTAAGAAAATTACCTCCTCTGCCCTCCTCCTTTCTCTCTGTCTCTAGGTCATACTCATCTTGCCTTATGCTTGTGCTTTTTCTAACATCTACTTCTCTGTGTTTGCAGTCTGCTTTCTCTGATCCCTCTGTTCAACCCTCTCCATCCCCATGAGTTCCACATCACACCGTGAGTTTGCATTAACTGAAGAGAAAGCAAAAATAAGAGCCTACCCACTACAGTTCTTTCCACAATGCCCAGAAGGATCTGTGTTTGAGGCATGTCTTGAAGAACATTGTAAATCAGGAAACAGCAAGGTGGAGTGAAAGGAAACTGGAAAGAACTCTCAGCTTATGAATGTATAATGCAAGAACACAGGCCCTCACTCCAGTACACTGGAGCCAACCGTTACTAGAGCAAGTTCCTTGAGCAAAAAGTCATTATTATGACTAACCCCGTGTGTATTTATAGAGAAGCAATGTTAGAAGACAAACAGTTCAAATAGTGCTCTTGCACTAGATGTTCTTTGCTTTTTCCTGTATGTGGTCTTTTATTCCAGCATTAATTGTGTTATAAATCATTCCCAACCTGCTTTGGAACGATTTACAAAGATTTTGTGCTGTTGAAAACACAGAACACTTACACATACAAAATATAAAACACTCAGCAGCTCCAGGGGTAAAAAATACCATGTATTAGGAATCAAACCCACAGAGGATTTAAGAAGTAATTATCATTAAAATGTTCGTCTGTCTGCTACCACAAATGGCTACAGATACTTCTACAGCATGCAGAGGACACTGGAGTGGGCAAAGTCATCACAGGTGTCTTTGACAGGCACTTGGGACGGGAAGTTTTGTTTTCAGAAAGGACAAGTTCTGAAGATGAAAAAGTCTTGGTAAGACTGTGTGGTGACCAGGATAGGGAAAGATCGTGGACACCTAACCCCTGCCTATGACCATCCAGGCCAGAAATGATGAGGCCAAAAAAGCTTGAAAGGGAGAAGAATGGATTATATTTCTTCTTTTGCTGTGTTCAGACATTTCAGCCCTATGAGGGGGAATGTTATGTGAACAACCAGGGGTGCACATTCTCTTGAGTGCCAAGGAATGCAGGGCCTCAGCAGGTAGGCCAGGTGCCCGGCTGGGACAGAGTGACTTTCTTGTAGCCTCCCTACATTTTGGGAGAGGTAGAAAAAAAAGAGCTTGTTAAAATTCACACAGCTTTCAGATCAAATTTTTGTCCTGTTTCACTTTGAAAATATCTTGAACAACTTCAGTGCTTCAAAGCTGAGGCTGCAAATCTCCCAATCTCCCAGAAAAGGTTCCTGTATTTAATAAGCTGTTTTGACTGAAATTCAAAGTGAAAGCAAAGATTTCTGTTGTCCTAGCAATAGAAAATGTGGCCCTGACCTGTAACCCCATATCTGAGCAGACAAAAATGTGTACTCTGTTAAAATCTGCAGATTGATCAGACACATTGGCATGAGAATAATTCTGGTTCTCCTGCAGTCAATAGCAGAAAATCTCATCATCTCTAGTGGAAATACCTGTGACTTATTTTGTTTGGAAAGAAGGTGCTGGAAGGTGGTGTCTGAACACCTGTAAGTTACATAGCGGCTCAGCTACTGGGAAAAATAACTTCTAGTTCAATCTTTCCAACCATTCCACCACAAAATTAGCCCTTGAAGCGCTTTGCATCCTAAGAGCATGCTGAGTGCTGACAAGGAGGTAATCACAGAGCAACTGAAATACCACTAACATGAGTGATGCTTATAATTAGCCCATGGATGCCATGATACCTGTGATTCAGGCTTTCTTGAATGACCTGGGTAAAATTTTGGTTGCTCCTGAGGACCCTGTCAAGGTTCCCACGTTTCTTGTCTCCAAGGACTTCAAGCATGGAACTGCACATGACCCTGTTAACTGCTCCAGGAATCCTTGAAACAGGGGATCAGGCCTTTCTACCAGAATCAACCAGAGTGAGACACAGACCAAATTACTCCCTTTGGTGCCCACACTTTCCATCCTAGGGCACATAGATACAAAAGTAAATACTGAATCAAGACAGTGAATGTCTTCAGAGAATTTCACTAAATGAAAAATGAAATCTAATGCCAGCAGGGACCCCCTGACAGGTCTTGTTTTCTTTTAGTTTTGTTTTTCTTCCTTTAGCACAAACATGATCCATCATCTGCCCAAATTCAAATCTGATGCAGACTTTCAAAAATTGCTCCCAGCTTGCTGTGGTACTCAAATGGCAGCCTGTCCTTTCCCATGCATTCTTGTGAATGTCTCTCATCGACAAACCTTCTTCATAATTAAATCCCAAATGTTTGAAAGTTGAAGTGACAGAAGTGAACAGCCCTGAGTGAAGAAAGTGTTAGTCCTCCCATTTCTGCCAGCATGGATAGGAACATATGTGCCCTTTGCAGACGGGAAAGTTCACTGTAAAAGTTTCCTAAATCCACCTGTTATGATTAGTATGGTTTGCATGGAGCAGGCCAGACACAGTATAATTCAGAGGTTTCATTTCCACTTTCATTTCAGCACTTCTTGTCCACTAATTACCCTTTTCCTCATTCATCTACATCAAAACAAGCAAAATGAAAACACTCTTGGAAATCTACAAATCAGTAGACAAAAAACTGCGGTTGATCAATTTGCTAAGATGAAAAGGACTAGAGGCAATTTTCATAGGACCAGATAGCAAAAATGCTTATTTTTAAGCAAACTGTTCAGTTTTCCCAAGACTTAAAAACCACTCATTAAAAAAAACAGGCTGGTTGATTTTTTTCTTAATTTTCCAGTCAGTATTAATACAAGTGCTAGTTAGAAAATACGCTTTTCCCACCTTGGAACATAATGAGGATAACGATTCAAATATAGAAAATGTGTCCCAAAGCAGATGAATTTGAATCTAGACTCTCAAAGCTCCCGTGAAGCATTCACGGCCTCCTCAATAGGCAAACAAAGTACATCATCTGCAAGCAAGTCCTGCCAGAAATTTCAGACAATAGGGCAGAATAAGCCCAAAAGACAACTCAGTTTTAGCCCTTGTGTTTTTCTGCAGCAGTTTTGAAGTAAATGCAGTTTCTTAGTCTAAAGAAAGGCAAAATTCTCTATTGAAAGCTCACAGATTCTCTGGTTTGAGCATTTTTTCTTGTCAAAGACCAGTTCACATACAGCCAAGGGATGAATCAAGGTTTCCTCAGGCCCTACCTAACACTTCAGATGGAGGGCCATCTTTCCTCTCAGGGACAGAATCATACTCATAAAAGGCATGCTTTTGTTGCACTGACAAATCACTTGCCATCAGATGGTTGTTTACCTCATAAAAACATTACTTCTCTCATGAAAGTGGGTCTCCTTATTGATAATAGGACTAAATCATATCCTAGGTTGCATTGAATGATGATTATATGAAACATACAGCTCATATCCTTTAAAAAAATTTAGTTGTACTTCAAAATACTGGGCTTGACTGCTGACAATAACTGACGACAACTGCAGGACAATTGTTTCTGCAATTTCAGCAAAGCTTTGATATAAATGGAAACATAGAAGAAAGTTTTCTACTACTTACCAGCACACTGATTGTTTTCATCCAACTGGAAACCAAACCGGCAGATCAGAGGTCTTGTAACAGTGGGGTAGTTGGGAACAGGGCCTGGGGCTGGGGGCGGTGGATAAACATTGGAATAAGGGCTCAGGTACGGTGATCGATACACTGGGTTTGTTCGGGGGACGCATAAATAGCCACCGTTCTGGTTGACACACACCATGTCTCCTCTGCAGGCCTCAGGAATAGTCCGACATTCATCAATATCTGCAATGAAATTGCAGAAGTTAAAAGAGTCATTGCTCCTTAGTGGGATCAATAAAATAAAATAGTTAATATATTTTTCGCAAAATCTAGTGAAAAAGAAAGATATTTTCCATCAAAAAGCTAATGCTTCCCTGTGGAGTCTCACTTTGAAGTTAGATTGAAGCAAAAGAGAAAACATCCAGTATATTCAACATTTCCTGTGATCTACTTGTTTTACTTTGCTATTACGGGATAGAGTGAGAGGACAAGGCCTGCTTTGCTATTCCATAAAAGTTTGGTTTAAACACTGATTTACACATGGCTGAAGCATGCTACTGCCTGTTCCTGCTAGAGGGTCTGTCCAAACCACAACATGCAGATCAGGATTTCAAACACTGGTGGTTTGGTCTGCCCAGCTGTGAAACTTGGATCCTGCTTTGGAACTCTCGAGCTTCTTTCCACAGAAAAAGTTAGGGATGTTCGGATGTGGGGACACAGTTCAGGCCTCTTTCTTGCTTTGATTGACATTGCTGCAGAATTAATTTAGAAAGGTACGACTGGGTTAGCCAAACTGAGCATTCCCCTGCTTCTTGGGGCACAGATGCAGTAGGCTATGGCAGGGCAAGCAATGTGCTGTGGGTTTTCCCCTTTCTGAGTGACTTTACTGCATATAGAAGATGCTTCCCTGGAGACTGAAGGCCATTGATAAAAAGATGCTACTGGGCAAAGTGCAGATTTCCCTAGAGTGGCTCAACTCAATTTACTTGGAGTTTCAATGCTGAGAATGGAAGACTTTATGTGAGCCTGCAGATGGAGACAGCCAACAATGACAATAAATCTTGAGTTTGAAGGAGAAAGAGGAGGAGGATGAACAACATCCTTGTCCTTTGGCAACTAGACTAAGCTCCTATCAAAATGCATCGTTGTTTGAGTAGCCCTGACAGCCTGTTAGTATCTCAACAGTCAAAGATCAGTGCTATGTAAAGACACACACACACATATTTATAGACACACACTTTTTTTGTATGTACATATATACAAACACACATATTTGTCACACAGCAATAACTTTTCGACTAGAACATACTAGGAGCAGCACAATGTTAACTCAACAAATGCAGGATTTCTGAACCCAGATTTAAATGCATTGATTTAATTAAAGTCCTACCTAAGCACTGTCCAGAGGCACGGTCCAGATCAAACCCATTAGTACATTGCTGCTAAAATGAGAGAAAAAAGGACACTCAGTGACTGTGAAATCAGAAGTCTGCAGAATCAAATGCTCACCTGGATTATTATGATTAGTACAATTGTTCAGCACTATACCATACATCAAAATAAAGTCTCTTCCCCAAAGGACAGTCAGCAAGGCATGCACCTGAGGCCTCAGCACGTGTTGCAGCCCCTTAGCCCAGGAAAGGCTTCCCTCAGGTGGTGGCAGTGTCAGGCAGTTCCTCTCCCCAGGGGTCACCAACGTGCAATGAGGCGCAATGAGTTGTTAGCACAGAATGACAGTCTTCTAGTTTGGGATCTTGTTTTTGTCAGAACAGGGGGGCTCATCTCAAAGGTACCTGCTACCTCTCTCACAGGCTCTAAAGCTCCCCAGACAGCCCATTCAGTATGTAACACATTAGCTGATCTGGAGCCACAGTTAAAACATAACAAGCTTAATAAAAATAAGGTGCTTCCTTTACACCAAATCTTGTAATTTTTAGAGGATAAATCTTTAGACAACACATTCTAGGCATGCAAGGTTACTGGAAGCCTTGTTTCCTCCTGTTCAGTGGTGCTGGCCATTATCAGGGCTGCAGCCTTGAGCCTTCATCACCTCCTCAGTGACCTCAGCATTTCTAAACCGGTGACAGTCCTGGTGCTGATGGCCTCCAAGCCCATTAAAATGATTCCCTGCTCTCCCTAGTTTTTGATGGGGCCTCCAGCTATTTAGCAAGGGGCCAAGCAATTGACACAAGCACAAGATCCTGCCAGTAAATAGGTTGTACTAAGGAATGTAAGCAAGAGATATCCAGAAAAAAAGAACCACTGAAGCAACCAGAAGGCAGAGGGATGGAGCGTGTTCAAGATTCTTCCTTTTTTTTGTTGATAAAGACACTTATCTTTGGACTTTGTGGAAGAAATGAGTGGAAGAGTACAGTACTTAGTTCATGTTTGGAAAAGTAGTAAGCTGTAGATTGGAGACAAGGGGTTAGAGGGGTGAGTCAGTGGAAGTGGTTCATTGCAGGAACAGGGAAGGGACATGGAGTGGAACACATGGCACTGTTTGGACTGCACCTGCCACTTGCACGTATGAATACACAAAACCACTGCTAGAAGTGTCAGACAAGTATGGAGGAATTATGCCTTCATTTATTTTGGCATTCCAAGATATTTTGTTATCATGTTGTGGAAAGCCAAGATATTCTGATGGGAGAATGTATAATCACCCTCATCTGTGATTTAAAGAATGTATGTACTCTACCTTTTGTTCTCCTTTTTGTGCTGTGGTACATACACTACACCTAGGTTAGATGGAAAAGTTGAGATACTTTATAACAAAATTATTTTCTTTTGGACAATAAATGATGGTTCAGAACCACTGAAACTACTGTAGAACTGGTTTCAACAACTTTCTAGAACTTTATTCTAGAAAATATTCCAGTATTGTTGAAATTACCAGTTTCAATATCCTCAGAAAGACCTCATTTCAGTTTCAGGTTTCTTTTTGCTTAGACTTCAAAAATCAATTTACGTTATGAGATGCTTTTTGTAAAAATTATAATGAACACAATATTTTTTTAAGTTTTAAAAACCATCCCTGAGAGACATCTCAAAAAGTCTTCAGGGGCATGGAGAGCATTTCCCATACAGATCCAATACTCACAAAAATATCAATGAGCATGCCTTGTGAAATTTTCAATGTAATAGAAGAAAAACAACTACATTTCAGAGACTTTTGGCAAAGGTATTTAGAAACAGCTCTGGACACTGAATATATTTGGACTATCAACTAGAAATCCAAACAACATGCCTTTAGGAACTATTTTTCATACTTTAAAGTCACTTGGAGCCCAAGCACACAAATAACTAATGATTCTGCTATTTCAAGAACTGGACTGCTTTACTTCCATCCACCCTCTTGAACAGAAATGGGTTTGAGCATAAGTGAAAATGAAAACTAGGATACAGTCATTCAGGATACCAGTCCAAAATTAAGCAGTCTTAAGACATGATTCTGCTATACACAGAAAATGTCTATTTATATGAATGAATTTTCCAAGTGTGGATGTTTCCCACAATAGAACTAAGTGGTCTGTGCTGTCATGAGATGGCTTATTTCCTGTTCCAGCAGTGTTCACTTTAGAGGCAGAATCAGGTTTTCAGTGAGGTCCAGGCTTCTACAGGGATATTTTGCTGAGCTGGCAAGGTTGAGTCAACAAGCTCAACCCATGTTCAACTCCAGAATCCTGCTGGCTCCAAGTTCTCCCCTCTAAACCCTTAGACCACACAACTTCCTTTTCATGTAAACTCCAGACCACAGAGTTTCCTATCCACCTGCTAGCCAGTTAAGTTGCATGCCATATAGCACTTCAGCACAAAACAGCACATCCATCTCTGCATGCACCTCTCACCTGTGCTTTTCCAGGGCTTGAAAGGCAGACAGCCAGTGTGAAAGCAGTCAGTATCCTGTAATGTGCACAGAAAATAGGCTGAAAACCTTCTGATATCCAGGCTCATTACACAGAATTAAATACACATGGACAAATTAATTTCTAGTGACACTTCAGTGTATTCCACAATTTTGCTAACACAAATTTGGCCTCTGGAGAAGGAGTAATACAACTGTGGGCCAGATTCTGGTCTCAGAGTCAGTGACTCTGATGGTACTATGGTTTCATGCAACTGGGATTGAAAGCAGACTGTACGTGTCTAAGGACTAATCTAATTTATATGAACCCCCATGCAGCAGCTGTTAAATGAACAAGTGTGCAATATTCCATAATGTGTTTTTGCCCCTCTTCAACACCTTTCTTTTGGGAAAATGAAAGCTTTCCTTGCACACTGTGCACATTTTACAGATGGGTAAACCAGAGCAAGGCCCTGCCTAAGCTCACAGTGCGACGCGTTGGCAGGGCTGCAGACATGTCATGCAGGAGGTCCTGAATCCAAGCCAGTGCTCCAACCGCTAAACCGCATTTCATCCCCAGGAGGCTCTATCTGAGAGTAATCCATTTGCTTGGGGCCAGATTCTGTCCCTTTACTCGGTCTTGAGTAATACACTGCTCTGGAGGTAGACACACTGTGCCAGGTCACCAGCTACTAGAAGCTTTTATCTTCAGTGGAGCCTTCCCTAGGTATACCATCTTCACCTCTAGTGGGACCTACTGGGTCTCACTCCACCACACCTGAAAGAAGAGGATTCCGCACTGGAATCAGAGCCCTACTGATATTTTTGGAGTTCCTCACCTGGAGCATAAAAATTCTGGTTAAGTAAGCTCCCACCTCCGAATATTTACTAACAGATACAAAAACCATGAAAGAAATTATTTTTTCTAAGTACTGTGGATTTCAGTGTTTTGTCACTGCCTTGTATACAACTGCCCAATACTGTTAGAGTCACACCTTGCTTATCTTGGATTGTAATTCTGAATGGCAACTGGATACAATACATATCCACAAAACCAGTACAGGAAACAGGGGATATTTTAGGTAGCCTTAGTTCTGCTACCCAAGAAAGCTGCCAACTTTGTATCTTAGAGCTGTCTCTGATTTCCAGTGCAAACTGAGCTGCTGAGCAAGACCTACAAATGCATCAGACAAAACCACACACAATGTCCAACACATCTCAACAAATTTGTTTGAAACGAGGAGACAGGGACAAGCTCTGAAAAGTAAACATATACTGTGGATTGTGCTTGTTGGCAGCTTTTGAGTGACAAGGAAAGGCAAATTCTGCAGTGTTTTCTTGAGTCCAATGCAAAGCATTCAAACTACAATTTTATGCATTTAGGCTTGCACTTACTGATTTCTCAAATATTTTTGAGGAGATTTGAAAGCATGCACTGCTATAAAGACTGCATACTCATTTTTCATATAGCAAGAACAGCATTGGGAGGAAATACAACAGGTTATAGCTGAAGTCTGACATACCTAGCAACTGGGCTATGCAGCAGGACAGTGCACGTTAACAAAATCCCTATAGAACAGTCAGACAAAACTCAAACGTTTTTAGACAGTCTTTAGTTTCCATTGCTACATGATATATTCTTTCCTGTTGGTGGGGGGTGACCTTACTGCCTCACACGTGTTCCGTCTGCACCCACGATCTCAATTTGCTTGTTACTTTAGATCTAAAATCCCCTCAAGAATTATTAACAGACATGCAGCACAACCTATCAACACTACATGCAGCTGGTCACAGTAGTTTGCCCAGCAGGCAAACTATTTTAAACTAGTAATTAACTTCTGCAATAGTGACTAATTAGCTCCAATCAATCACTGTAGCCAGGGGGATCGTTGCTGCCTCAGTTCAGCACTGCCACAGATGCGTGGAGTATAAGCACAGATCAAGAAGGAACTCGTCAGAGACAGCAGAGCTTTAATAACAGGCAGATCGTCTTTCCCCACTGCTGACCATTGAGATCCTGTCTCTTTGCAAATGGCTTTAGCAAGTGGATTGGCATAATGTATCCCTGCCACAGCTATTTTCCACAAGTAGGTTTCCCGTCAGTAAGTAAAGAAGTTTCATGCATACCACTTACCTTCTTAATCCTTGCATGTCCAAAACTGTTTGGGAAAGGTGGAAAAAAAACAGAGTCTGTGCTGATGAATAACTAGAAAATTTTTCCAAACATTACCCTCTGCTAGAACTTCAATTCCTCTGTCATTTATAGTCCAAAGAATGAAAGGGCAAGTAAAGGAGAAGATCGGGAGCCGTCTGTACCTCCTCAGACACTGGAGAGAATACAGAGAAAGCACCTGGTTTTGCTTAGTTCTCTTCTGTAATTCAGCATTAAACCAATTGGAGGAGGAATGTTAAAAATGAACACTTCATTTTCTAAGTATGTTAAACAATGCAAATGGGGGCCTCAGCCTGGGACAGCTGGTTTAGATTACAAAGCTCACCAACTGGCTAGACTCCTCACAACAACCTCGAGGAGCCTGCCAGGATAAAACACTAACAGCTTGAAGGAAAGCCTCTCCCGCTGCAAACTTCACAGTTAAATGTGCCTCAGAGCAGAGAGCACCGTTATTGGACAGAAAACCTTATCAAGGGACTGGCGAAGGGAAGGGATTGTTTTCCTTGCTCTGAGAACAGAAAAAAAGCCAGGCTTTTTTGGAGGCCCTCTAGCTGGTGTCCTGGACAATGAATATGCAACACTTGCTGCTCCGTGCCAATGGCATACTGATGAAAGGTCTGACCCTCTGGGAGGTGAATAACTCGAATTCATGATGATCATAGCTACAGGAACTATATTGCTTGGGGATTATTTGAAAACAGGAATAAACAAATTAAACGTTCAAAGGAAAACAAATGGCTTGTCTGCAAACACTGGCCCTTTATAAACTGACCCTCTGCTTAAGGGAGCAGTTATGGTATGAAATATTTCCCAGGAAAAGCATAACTTGCAGATCTCCAGTTATGATTGAAAAGGAAGGAAATAAAGTACTTTTTCAGGTGTATTGCAACTTTGCCACAGGCAGAGCTTTAGTAGGTCAAGCAGAACATTTATGGGATGTGAAAGGTAAGCAATCAGATGCAGCAAAGATTATAGCAGATCCAAAGATGAACACTGAAATTAAACACAGACATGGGCATTAAATAAATACTTTGAACTTCTGTTGAGCCTCCCATTTGAGAATACCCTTTCTTTCTAAGGAACCTGAAATTATTGTTGTACATATCTGTGTAACAGAAACAGAAGTAAAGTTCATATAACGTATATTAATAAAACTAGCTTCTAAGCATTGCAACTAGCTTGAGATACAAAGAATGAGCTGCTTCAGGGTTGCTGAGCCCCACAAGTTGTATTGGAGCCAGTGGGAAGTGCAAGAGCTCTCTAACTCATTAATTGGCTGTGATTGTTCAAACTACTTTTCAAAAATGACAGGACCAGAGGTTCCAGGCCATTTCCGACAGTTTGTCTTTCAGTGACTTGCTAGCATCACTTGCATTGCATAGAAAATTAAACACTCGCCTAAGAACTATTCAAACACTGTCTATACATCTTGCAGATGAACAAGAACCAATTTACTTATTTTAAATAAACTTCCCAAAGCTTAATAAAAACACACAAGGGACATCTGAAGAAGCTGCTGGCCATGTTGTGAAAGGAGTTTTGTCACGAGTCAGAAAACAGGCAAGAGATGACAGAAAACAAAGACCAGGCAAACTTTCACTGTGGTAAAAGTTTAACAGTGAATATTCTCATTGCTCCGTAACACCAGAGTTTCTCAATACACTCAGTAACTGGAGAGCTAACAGATCTAAGAGTAGCAGTGCTTACTATATGTTACAAGTGTGAAAATCTACCGAAACAATGAGAAACAGCTTTACAGCAAAGCAAATCCTCTGAGCATCCAGCTGTGTGGGTAAGGAGCTCGCTTCATCTGATGGTACTTCACTTGCTAATCCACTGAATTTTTCTACAATCACATGGTAAAATCATTGCATACATGCCAGAATTATCATACCAGTGCAGCACCAGTCTGCTCCCAAATAATTGCCTCAGAGTTCTGATCCATCAGCCAACTGGCAGAGGTGCTCCAGCTCTGGAGACACGGGTGAATCCAAATCTCACCACCTAAGGGGCTCCCTTAAGAAGAAATACTGTACAAATGTTTTGATTTTTCCTGTCTCCATCTGACAGCTGGAGGGGATAAAAACCAGAGTATAAAAAGTGTACCAAACCACAACTTGGGCTAGTTTACAGCACAGTGACTGTTTTTTTCTTTTTTTCCAAAATAAAAGAATTTGATGTTATGGCTAAGTGGAATTTCTGCAGTACCTTTCTGACCATGAGTCACAAAACAATGAGATGCAGCCACAGCCTTCTGACAACACCCTTTGGTACGAAGAGTTGCATAAAGGAAGGCGTTTGTGGTTCATAAACCCCCTTTCATTCACCCTATAAAAATAGACAATTCAATGTATCTTTCAACACCCTGTGCTGACACCTTCATCATTTATGCTTAAGATGGTGGCTGAACTACAGGTGTAGTGGTGCTTTCACTTCGTGGTCTCAAATATCCCTCCAGGTTACAAAATCCATTACTTTATTTAGATTAGCTTGACACTTGGTCTTCATGAGGAGGTGCAGAACTGTCCCCAGAATAAAATGGGGCTCTGTTAAATAACTATGGTCTTCAAAGCTGGCAGCTAGGGTTGAAACTCTATCTCCAGTTAAGACTTGGATTTTGAAAATCATGTAATATATAATCATAAGGGGCACATAAACTGTGTTGTGTAACTTTAATTCTACTCTCCTTTGCTGAGACAGCTGCACGTATGAATTGAGCCATGCTCCTGCAGATAATGCGCAGCATTGGATGAGCAGGAGCCCTCAGCACTGGAGAACATACTCTGACAGATTCTAAATGCTAAGACAAAAGGTGTAAATAGGTCAGGGAACTTTAAAAGAGTTAATTACACTCAGCAGTCCTGAACAGAAAATCTGCCTCAGAGAAACAAGTCCTCAACCTCTCAGTTTCACAACATTTCATCTCCTTTTTAAACTCTGACATTGTTCTTACATTTCTCCAGAACCACATCTGTCAAACACCCTTTTTGGATATTCTTGTCATTTTTTAAAGTTCACCCATTTCGAACATTTTCAAGAACAATGTAAAACTGTGAGAAGAGTTGAACCACACAAGGCTGTATGGTGGTATGTCTGTGAGTCCAAAGTCATTCTACATGCCAAGTCATAGACATCTTTTACCCAGCCATATAGACCTAAATTCATTAGAGGAATTTGCCAATAATAGGCACTTTAAGGCCCCACATGTCTAAGCTTTAGATGCTAAAACATTAATTTTGATCCTACCAAATCTTATGGAACCAAATGATTTACCAGCAAAATTGGCAAAATACTCAGAGCAAAACTGCTGGGTACTTGCAGGAACAATTGCTTTTTGAGCATTTAAGCCCCATGAGATTCACAAGGTGAGCTTTTGCCTGACTGTGGAGATTGATCTAAGTGTTCTTGGAGACTGCCAAATAAGCTTGTCGTATTGTCACATGTTGATATAACACATGACAGGCAGTGATTTGACATACACACATCTCACCCTGCTGCCACATGAATAGCACCAAGTAGGAAACACAGTTTCAAACCCTAATTCCACCTGAGAAAGAGTAGGGCTCCTTTCTTCCAACTCCCAGGAACAAATCTCAGCTGCAAACTCCTGGTGTTTGGGGAGGCTTCCCTATAATTTTTCAAAGATGGACTACCTTAGATTATCAGCTGAGGTTTGCTTCATTCAGTGTCTGAATTTAATTCCCATCTCATAACATGAATGATGCAATAACCTGTTCCAGATGGCTCGGGCCAGAAGCTCAGAAGCACAGCCCTACGCATATTTTCCTTTCCTAGCCAAACATAACACAAGCTAGAATTAACAGTGAAAATTAACATAGTATGTAATTGTAAAGACATCAGTAGTGCTAACTAAAATGTACTGGGAAGGTAGGGTCCCTGAGAAATTTTGGTGTGTTGATCTGCATCTCACAGTATGGTTTTTAGGAAGGAGAAAATAGTTCCTGTTGTGCTGCCATCTCTTGGGGCTCAGCAGCCTCAGTGTGGTACAGTTACCACCTGTGTGAGATATCCATGGAAAAAGAGCCAATACAGCATCCCTTCCTTCCCTTCTGTATAGTGATGTCACCTGTCTGTCTGCAGCATGTGCTCCGTTGGGAAGAGGATAGCACTGATATCACTGCTTCCAAAGAGCAGAACGCTGAGCCCCCCTGCAATGTTGCACCAGGCAGTCTCACAGTGTCCAACCACATGGAATAAACACTTAAAGTCTGTTTTACTCTATCTAACTCTACATCTTTGTCCTGGTTTCAGCTGGGGTTAAACTGCAACACTTAATAGCTGTTAGTCTCTTTACAGGTCTGTGGTCACTGATACTAGTTTCTAATAGCACTATTTTTTTTAGAAATTATCAGTGGAAAGCCCAGGCACCACTGGATTAATTCTGAAATGCAACACTAAACATGGACTAGTACCTGACTCCACTTGTTTGCTTTGAAAACACGTTAATCATCCCCACAGATGAGGAAACTAGGATCTAGCAGACATGTATGAAAACCCAAACACCTTAAAACAGCCCTGTGAACTGCATCTGCTGTAAGACAGAATGATTTCAGGTATATTCCCTTTAGTGAGGTCAGGTTTGATGTTCATGATCACCTGTTTAGCTGTAGTGCTTTCTAGGACAGTCTAGGAAGATGCCTGAGGCAAAAAAAAATATTCTTGGAAGAATTCTTCAGTATTGTTCTATTTAAACCCAATAGATTAAGGTAAACAAGCAAACTAAAAGATTACTATAACTTTCTCAGGAAAAATACAGAGCCTTTCACAGCATTTTTGATGTATGTGACAACTCTCAGCAGAAAGTAGTAATTACTGTTATTAGTAGTTTGCAACAGCCTGCAACATTCTTCTTGAGTTTTCAATCCTTAAATGACTGACATTCATACTTCTGAACTATTTTCCTGTAAAAAGTGTATGGAACATAATCCTCTAGCTAAAGACAAAATATGAACTCATGTCTGCCCCTTGGCTGCTCTGAGTATACCAAGAACAAGGTGCCCCAGCCACTGTTTGTACTTTTACTTGGTTTTCTGTCAAATCTCATCCTTGAGTATAGCTCTGGTAACTGCAGTTCACATTTTGCCTGAAACTAGACAGATATTCTAGTTTGTTTTTGTTTATTTTATAAGATTGACATGTACATAAACTGGGCTGCAGCCTTCTCTGCATTTTTGTCAAATGGTCTAGACAATGTGGTTGAAAACAATGCTCTTTAATCTTGTGACAAAATGTTTACCAGCCCCTTTTAATAGCAAGCATAAATTCTTTATGGCCAGTTTCAGCTAATAATGACCTTCCATAAATAAAGACCTAAAACTCTTAATTCTCCTGGACCAAGACTAAAGTCTGTTTCACTATTGGAGCAAGCCAACATTCAGCCTTCACAAGTGCCTGGGATACATAAACCACTGGTCTCCAATTACAACCAGACAGTTGGAAGTATGCACTAAAATATCCCTTCAAAATATTCAGGACTGATTTATTTTATGCTTAAATGCCTCAAGACTGCAGTGTCTTTTGCAGTTTCCCAAACCTAACACAGGCACCACACTGGGCACATCTGGCACAGCAGCATCATGCAGCACCTTCGAGCAGCTGACTGGAGACAGTGATTCACCTTCACTGGTTAACTTGGCAGCATTCCCTGTCTGCTGGGGCATTGGTGCCAGTAAAGATCAGCTTCATCCGTACTTCCTTGTCTCCCAGGCACTTTAATTCCATCACATGGAACTTAGATTTTAGGTGGGTGTTGTGGTTTGGGTTGGGTTGGTTTTGTTTTTTCCTTGGTTTTTTTTTTTTCCTCCCCAGATTCAGTTGAGCATCCTTTCTCCTTTTTAATCTGCTTTGGCAATTCACTTTGTTTTTATCCAGAGCTAAAGATTACCCTCCGTAGCATCGAGCTTATTCTGTGTTTTCCATTAAAACACTTCAGGTTCTGAATAAACCCAAACAAGTCTGTGGAAATGCCATCTCTCAACAGGGGTGTTTGAATGTTCACAAGTATGTGCACTATTTTTGTAAGGGCACCTGCCAGAACCCTGGTGATGAATCCAGAGTAGAAAATATTTGACATCAACCCTCTCTTCCACAGCTTCTCTTCTTCCAAGTGGTAGAAAACATTCCCTTTTTAAACATGTTTCACTCTCATAGGTGCACATATAAGCAAAGCCTTCTGGTTTCTTTTTCCAATAAGACACTTGGCAAAGATGCCCACATTTATGGGTCTTTTCCTTATCTTACCCTTTTCAGGGTTATAGGTTAGACAAATATATGAGTGGCAGGAAGTTTCCCTATGAGGAGAGAGAGAATTTTGACTGTTTTGTACTTTCTCAACTGCTTTCCTAACCCCAGAAGACATTCATAAACTTTTGTTTGATTTAAGAACTACTACACTTAGTTATTCCCACAGTGAGGGATTGCAGAGTTTCACAAATTACCTGTTTACTTTCGTGACCTAACCATGCTGTTCGGTAAAAATTGGCGATGAAACCGGGTGATAAACATGTTTGTTTTCAGACTCATTACTTGCTGCTCTGCAGCAACAAGGGGTGTTGTAAGGCAGCGATTTATAGTGCTAAAGGTAGAAATTCCTCTGAGCAGGGAATGTACTCCCATTTCCTGGTTCTGCTGTATGTGTGCTGCAGAGTTTACAAAGTCTTGCAAAAGGATGCCATTTCTAACACAGTGTTTCTCTTTTTTTTTTTT
>VZRZ01003263.1:203617-238132 GCA_013398175.1 Climacteris rufus
TTTTAAACCTGCTGGCCTTTACTTTGAGCTGCACTGGTTGCCACAGCAGAAGAGCTGAGCAGTTCTGGGAGTTCCCCATTCTGAAGCAGCCTGGACTTTCCCAGGGCTCCCATCCATTCAGAGTCGTGGGCTACCAGAACCTCAAGCAGCCATGTGAAAAGTCAGTGGAACTGGACCCTTCCTCCAACAGAGGCACTTGTACTGCTAAAAGAGCCCACGGCCAGAGCCTGATAAATCAATCAGTCCCCCTTTTGTCCACACTTCCAGAGCAAAATTCAAGATGGTGAAGTTGTGCCAGATTAAAAAAAATAGAAAAGAACAAAAACTCTGACAGGTTAAATGTGAAAAACAGAAAGTCAGGCCAAGGAGGTTTGAGAAACAAATCATAAGAAGCGTAAAAGCTAATAATAAATTCTTTTTCAGACACACCAAGAGCAGGAAAACTGCCAAACAGTCTGCAAAGCCAACAGATGAATAAGGTATAAAAATAGTGCTTAGAAAAGATAAAATCACAGTAGAAGGTGAAGTGCTGCTTCTTCATCTGCATTTGCTAGAGAAACTTCAAGAGATTCCCATAGTGAAATTAAAAAAAAAAAAAAAGAAAAAGAAAGAAAACCAACCAACCAACTAAATCCTACTTGGGAGGATATGTCTAAATTGAAGTGCTAGCAGGAGAGGTTGTAGAACAAATCAAAAAAATGAAGAAAGACAATTCATCAGAACTCACTTGACATTTAGAAATAAAGTGTTGTTACCTGAATTAAAGATGACTGTTTGTAACAGCTGAATTTTTTATCTGAAGTGCAATCTCTCACAAAATTGCCTTGTGCTAGAAGAAGAAAAGGTACCAAATACAACCTTGTATTTCATAGGTTTCTATATAATGGTTAATAAAATACAGAACAGTAAACTCAAAATACCTGGAAATCAGTAGCAGAGCGCAGAAGGCTTAGTGAAATCCAGAAAGAATTTCATAATGGAAAGGATTGTTAAGCATTGGAATGGACTATTCAGGGAGTTGGTGGAGTCAGCAGCCCTGGAAGAGTTCAAGAAACGACTGCATGTGTCACTTAGTGCCATGTTCTAGTTGCCATGGCGGTGATCCGTCAAAGATTGGACTTGATGGTCCTAAGAGTCTTTTTCAACCTTAATGATTCTGTGATCCTGTAGGCATAGATTGTCTTGGATACTATCCTTAAAAACTACGTATCTTAGAAAAATAGCTCTGCTCCATGTTATACAGGTTTGTTTTTACATTTAATCTAGCTCAGTGTATTTGAAACCGGCTCTAGCCTAACCGGTACCTGTAAATAGCAATTGTGGATTTTTTTTGGCAAAACTTGGGAATTTTTGTATAACAGTTGCCATTTCTTTTTAAATCTTTATTTTCAGCTACAGCCTTTTCAGCCACCCTTGGCCACACCAGAAAAGGACCATGGAACCGGTACTGAGGCTGAGTTAGATGTGGCTGAGACTCCCAGTAGACTTAGTACTGGAACATGGAACATTAGGAGGAGTTCTGAGATACTTACAGAAGACCAGGGAGGGGGGATCAAAGAAGGAAGGACACAAGAAGGTAAGACCAACTGCATTTTGAAGTGGAACTTCTCAGCATTAAGCCCCTTGGCTCTCCTCTGCACTCTACCTTTGGCAGCAGTGAGGGAAGCATCAGTACCCTGGGCAATCAGAGGACTCCGTGCCAAGCACAAAGTTAAGACCACGTTGTTGTGACAGAGTACACATAACCTTCTTCCCGTGACTCACAGGTTCAATTAAGTCTCAGCTTGGCCTCTCACCAGAGTTTCTTTCATACTTTCACAACAGGAGGATTGGCCCTCCAGGCTTTGATCAGTTGCAGAAATTTCTGATGTTTCCCTATTCCATTTTAGTTTCTAATGAAAATCTTTTCTTTCATGAACTAGATTGTCTAATCCCCTTTGGCCAGGGCAGTGCAGGCTTCAGGTTGCCTGTAAAGCACCAGGCTATTTAAGTACCAGTACCAGGCTGTTGGAACCACTGACAGAGTTCAGGAGAACATCACATCCAGAGTGCAGCAGGCTCCCTGAATCTGTATCCCTGCCTACGTGGCAGGTTCTGGGAAGCACACCATAGTTGCTGTCCTGTTCAGAGTCCAGTACGGACAGAGGTATCACCTGCAACACCTTTGCCTGCAGTGGCACTCTGCAGGTCCTTCATCCTGAGCACTCTGCAGACAATGTGCTATTCAGTCTGCACTCGGGGCCAGACAGATCTGGCAAGCCTAGTTATGACTCATTCATTTTCTTTAGAATCCTGTACTCCTCAAGTTTTTGTAGTTTCATAATAAGCCTTCTCTAAGTTAGCTGAAAACTGTTAAATACATCTGTTCCTGCTCCTATTGTCAAAAATGAGGCAGGGTTCTGTTTGTCTTCATTTTTATTGGCATCCACTACTTAAGCATAGAGCAAACTGTAGTCTAAATATTTTCCAAATCTATTTCCAGAAAATGGTTCAGTTTTGATTTAGTGCCCCAGTCTACCATTCAAGCCACTTTCTTTACTATATTTTTACTCCTGCTATAATTTAGCATTGCATCTATGGTATGGCATGTAAACCAAAACACACAGGTGAACCAGAATCAACTTGGTAATTTGCTTGTAACTCTGAAAATACCCTTTTATTACAAACAAAAGCATTGTTTAAGTACTTTAATACATTGTAACAATAAAGAACTACTGCAGGAGATGAGGAAACAGTTTTACATAAAGGTTAATTTTACAATCACCATGTGGTTGGCTTTCCCCAACCACAGTGGACTAGCTGAAACCTGACTCCCTTATGTCCTTTTCTCTATGCAGCTTCTTGGACACCTGCACCCAAATATGCAAGCTGCAAGATGCACCTGCATCTGGGATGACTCTCATGATCTCTACTTACCCTCCTGAGAAAGTGACTTTATCACTCTCTACAACTACCTGAATGGACATTGTAGCCAGGTGGGGGTTGGTCTCTTCTTCCAGGCAACCAGCAACAGGATGAGAGGACAGCAGCTTCAAGCTGCATGAGGGAAGGTTCAGATTGGACATCAGGAGGAATTTCTTCACAGAAAGGGTTGTCAAGCAATGACTGGATGTGGCACTCAATACCATGGTCTAGTTGACAAGGTCATGTTCGGTCAAAGGTTGGACTCAATTATTTCAAAGTCCTTTCTAACATAATGGATTCTGTGATTCTGTGAAATAATGTTTGCAGCTCACATCTCTTACCCTTTTTCCCATGTAGGAACTAATATTCTTATCCAACTTCTTATCCCTGATTTACTCAAAACTGCTATTACCTCTTACTGTTGCTCTATTTACATTCAATTGCCGCTTTGTTGCTTAGGCTAAATATATTTTTAGTGGTAATACTATACTAGCTGTTCAGGAACCTCATGGATTCAGGCTACCTAGGTTGTACAAATCAGGGTAGATTTGGTTCTAAAAGTCTAGCTGCCTCTGCCAAACTTAATATGGGCTTCTGTCTTTCTGTGTAGCCTTTAAAGGTCAAAATAATTTTCAAAACCTTAGAATGTCCTTAGCTCCCTAATTTACAAAAAGTTTGAAGCATTATAACTCTTGGCTTTCTGCTCTCAGAGGGTTGTGTTTAACAGTGCTTCCCATTCTAGGGAGTCGGTAGATACCACAGGTCTGTTTTTACTAGCTCCAAATTAACCATCTGACTTTGCTCACCACGTAGAATAGTCTTGGCAGAAAGCTGCCAAATGACAAAATATGCACCACTTGGAGTGTGTTATACACTTCTTGGTGAGACATTGGAAGCTATTCCAGCAACAAACATTAGATACTAAGTGGTTGTACTATAGTGCTGGCTAATAGCTACAATTTCATAAGTGACATGAAATAAATAGTTCCTAGCTGCCTCAAATCTGTAAAACCTCCCAGTCCTCTTTCTCCCAAACCTGATCATGATGCAATTCAATCCACCTTGCATGACCATGTGGAAATTCACTGGGGTGAAATGCAGGCAGCATCTGATGTTCAAAATGAATACCTTAGGGTTAACCACACAGTACTGCCAAGATTCCCTTTACCTTTGATGCTGGCTGATATTCAAGCAGTATCCAGGCAGCTCTCTGGAGCTGGACATCCTTTACACTAGGAGATAGAACATTCCAGGTTGCTGGGACAAGGGTCAGCTCACTCACTTTGTTAACAAACACAAAGAATAGGTATAAGTAGTCTGTTTCCCTCTTACCATTGGTCTGTAGTCTCAGTGCTTGGTGCAATGTGACAGGGCTTCTAAACTGTCTTCTACCAATAACTGGCAAAACCCAAATAGTTGACCATAATTCAAATATTAAAGTATTTTTTCACTTTTAGCACAGACTAGAGACTGAAAGAGTGTGGGGTTCAATGAAATATTAGAAAGAAATTCTTGACTCTGAGGGTGGTGAGACATTGGAACAGGCTGCCCAGAGAAGCTGTGCCCGCTCCAGCCCTGGAAGTGTTCAGGGCCAGGTTGGATGGGGCTTTGAAGAACGTGGTCTAGTGAAAGGTGTCCCTGCCTGTGACAGCAGGGTTGGAACCAGATGATCTTTCAGGTCCCTTCCAAACCAGGCCATTTCATGACTCTATGAAAATACCAAAAAGCTCAGCAGTATACCAATATCAAAATTACCAGTAAGAAGATAATTAATTAACTGGAAAGCTTTCATGAGGTATGTGATAATGTGAAATACTTGTAAGGCAAGCATCTTCCATTTTGTCTCTTCTGCTTTAGCCATCAGTCACTCCTATACATAGTCCAAGCTGCCTGTCTTATCAGTAACTACTTATGCAAAATGGTCGAGAACGATAATAAGAAACAATAATAACATGCAGAGGACTGACATTTGGTTGGAAAAAAAAAGAAGTTATTTCTACACTGGTCACTGTAATGTGCCAAATTATACTGCTGTGATTAATTGATGTAATGCAGGAAAGTTTAATTACAAAAAAACCCAAACACTCACAACCAAAACCCCAACATCCTTCCCCCAAAAACATAAACCCCCACACACCATGCATTCCTTTACAGTAACAATTAGAAAGATCAACCAATTACTTCCTTCTCTTTGCACAGAATGTAGGATAAGCAAAGAACACAAAAAATGAGAAAGCCTAAAAAAAAGAATGGAAAACTCTAACCCTCACTTCCTCCCCTTTGTATCACGTTTACAAAATGAATCTGTTACTAGAATTCTGTTACCTTACCACTAAAGATAACTGAGAACTTGTTAGACTAAAATTAGGAGGACCAGACACCTTTTTTTTCCTTGCAAAAGCAACAGAAAAGAGAACAATTATGTTAAAGAACAAAAATTTTCAGCTACTGCACCTTGTTCATAAATTCCAGAGATTTTTAAACTCATGTTGCTATGAGAAAGACCCACACAATTAACAGGACAGAGTACATGAGTCACGTATGTACATGTGGGAAACTGGTAAGGCAACTATATATGGAACAGTTATCAAGCACAAAATAAACAGAGAAGAAAAATTAGAGGAAAAAATAAATCTACTAATCGTTCAATGAAAACAAAGCTTGAACATTTATAATGGTTTGTGAAACACTCAAAGAAGGAAGAAAGAAACAAAGTAATGAAGTCTGTTCTACACTTTTCTGCATAAAAGTACTGGCTGGAACACAGAGCCCTGCTGATTTCTAACAAAGCATCAAACTCCAGTGTAACTGTGGAATGAGCCTTAAAACAAACCTCTAAGCCATGGTGATTTTATCCCCAGTTCAACAGACCTCACCCCCTAGGACTTAAGGACTGAAGCTTTTTCTATCTCTCCTGTAGAGGATTTTCTTCGCCCTCAAGAAGCTTAATGAGAAACTCAAGTTCTTCAGTACCTTTGCTTGGTATTAGATTTCCCTCTTCAAGCTCAGAGCTTATTGTATAAATGGAACTGATTTACAGCACGGAGAAACACATGGTCATACTATGTTTTCTTTATTGGCATTTATAAAGCTTCCTGAAAGAGAAATGTGTACATATTAAGTTCTCTGCAGTTAAAGAAAAAAAAAAATTGCACAAAAAGTTAAGAACTGCACAGTTAGTATCTTCAGAGAATAGTGAGCAGCACGACTCCATTTGTAATGTACAACATGTAAGTCACATAATTTCTAAAAACTAAACATTTCCTTCTGCTTTGGCTCACCAAAAGGCAATTTTATTGTGAAGCAGCTATCTATCATTAAATAGACATGACTACAAGAACAAGAGAGATTGCACAGAAGCCATCTGATTTCACTTTTTTTTATAACTGCTATAGGAAAAAAAAAATGTAGCTGTTCCAGTCTAGTTTAAATGAAGATGTACATTTGAAGTACCTAACTGCAATATTCTCAGTTGAGGTAATTTGAGATTCTTATTACATTTATTACATAATGCAGAATTTACTTTGGTAAATATGTGGCTGCTCTCTTTTCAGAAATCAAACTGCCAAACTGTCCATAATGGGGTAAAAAATTTAAAATCAAAATCCAATATGGTACATCAATCCACTTACAAATTTGCTAAGTCTTCCATGAAACATTAATATACTGGAGATAAGGGTTTCAAACAGCTCTTAAGGTAAGTACAGTAATTCAAAAAAACCTTTGCTAGGTTTCAAGGCAACAAAAGAAATTCACTATTTGACCTCTATATGAACAAATGCAAAGATTTCTTGCATTATTTTGGTTGATTCTGTACAAGTTTCAGTAATTAATTTTATTTAAATATAACTCTTACAACAATTTAATCCAGGACCTTAATGAAAATGAAGGAATAAGGGTTGCCAGTTCTAATATAGAACTTGCACAACAGTTATCTTAACACTGACTTAACAAGGAGAGGCATATAAAAAAATTTAGAAATTACACAGTTAAAACTGAAGATGTTTTATCTCAGATTCACTATGAGGATGACTCTTATCCTTTAGTATGCAACTCCATTCTTCACCTGCCAAACAAAGTGTACAAGTTATCACAGCAAAATTTACAGAACAATTGACTTTGGCCTTGGTTTTACAAAGACCTATTTACATATTTGAGATAAGCAAGCATCTTCCTCCCTTTTAATTCTATACATGTGTTGAAGCTTTAAGTCTATATTTGGATCTACAAAATCTTGCAAGATAAAAAATCTCTCAAATATACACCTTGGACCACTAGAGCACAGTGTCTTTACATATGTGAATATACCATTTGCTAAATTACCCACTCTTCATCACAAGGCTGTCTCTAGCCTCACTTCCATAGTTAACTCCTTGGTGCTGATGGTTTTGACTGCTGAAAACAGCTATTAGTCTGGGGGGTATCAAATAATTGTGCAAAGAGATTAATGTGCCTTAAATTGCCCCCAAATGCAATCAAACTTGTAAATAAGAGATACATCTCCTAATGTACATTAAGTAAATATCATTAATTGGGTGTTTTATGGATTTTTTTTTTTAAGTCCTGGTTCTTGAAGTCTCACTGCCAATGGCAGATCATTTGAATGGAAAAACAGATCTCAACACCAAAGAGTTAATGCTATCTATACATATCTGAAACAACCCAGTACACCTAAGGTTTAAAAAACCTTTTATTTGTCTTGTGACAAATCTAGCAACAAGATAGATTTTTCCTCAGTTAAATATTTAACCCACGCCCAAAATGAATGCCTGCTAAACAGAAGGCAGTTATTCACACCACCATTAGAATTTACAAAGCACTGATAAGTCTTTAATTAAAAGAAAAGCAAGGTACAATTGCAATCAAATACATGACTTTTTACAGAAGGCCTCATTGTGGTAAATTATATACAGCGTAGTGTTCTCATTTTCCTTAAAGTGCTACTGTCATCATATCAATACAAGATCATCTATTGTTTTAGGAGGTCTTTTAATACAGCACCAGCACTGGCATCAGGGGACACTGGCAGTGGTGTAAAAGTAGGCAATGCGTCAGAAATAGGTTTCATAAGCAGATGTCCAGAACTACTAGCTGGTGTTATGAGAGGCACTGCTGCAGATCGAGGCGCTAAAAATGGATTTGCATCTGGTCTTCTACCCATTCCTGAGACTACAGAATCTGGAATATAAAAAAAAAAACCAAAACAAAAAAAACCACCCCAATTAAAAAGCATTCCTAAATCTATCCAATTTTACAGCATTTGTTCATAGAGAAGCTCTAAAATTGCCTATCACTTTTGCAACATGTAAGTCCTTGGAAATCTCCTTGCCATGGACTGTAGACACCCTCAAAGACTTTTATTCTCTGACTTATCTCATAGAACCATAGAATCTTTTAGGTTGGAAAAGACCCTTAAAATCAAATCCAACTGTTAACCCAGCACTGCCAAATCCACCAGTGAAATTTTGTAACAGCTCAGGCTACCCAAACAACTGCACACATCTGACAGGCACCACGAACACCCTTTGCAGTGCCCTGCACATGTGCAATGGCAGACATGAAGTATCTGTCACACTGACTCCAGCACTGTGCAGAGATGCAAGGGCCCTGGCACATGCACTACAATGCAAGTAGGTCTCCCAACACATGGCACAGCTTCCTCAGGGTCAGCCCCAAGAAACCCCCCATAAATAAACTACATGGACAGTGAGTCACAATTGAATTGTTCTAGACAAGGAAATTGGAGTTTTTGCCAAGTAAAACAGACACTTTACCTATGACACTACTGTTATACCATAATTTAAAAAGGTAAAAATAAATTCAAACTTAATTTAGGTTTATTTAAATAAATTCTACTTTCAGAGGTAAACTGGTATTTTGCAGTAGACATTTACATTTTGTAACATCCAACTACTTTAGGTGAATTGAAGGGGTTTTTTAGCATCTCTCTCTCTCTCTCTCTCTCTCTCCATAGATACATATAGTACGTTGTTAAAGTTTGGTGTTTGGGGTTTTTTTTTGTTTTTATTTTCTTTTGAGTTTACAGTTAAAAGTTTCACACAAAATAAGCTTCTGCAAATCAGCAGGCCTATATTAAGGTGAAGTCTTAAATGCATGTAAAAAAATTAAGAACAAATCAGAGCAGTTAAACTGAAGATTTGAATTTTAAATTACTTGGACAAAAGTGTGCATAATATAAGCCTAACTATTCTCTGCCTTAGAAAAATCAAAGTCAACGCTCTTGCATGGCTTACAGAGATTTCATACCAGGCCATACACTTAACTGATTTTATTTTGGTCCTCTCTGAGCAACCAGATTCTACACACCACACAGACACTGCAAAGTTGTACTACTTGCATTCTTCACTCACTTCGACCAGGGATGCTGAAAATCATGACTGGGTTCAGTGCTACACCATGAGAAGTTGTCTGCACAGCATCTGTTTGGCTCTAACAGGTGCTGATAAATCCTTTCCGTATCAAAGGGAATTTTGTCCCTCTAATCTTCTGTATTGAGATTTTAGAAAGTGAGGTATAGTTGCAGTGAGAAGGAGAGATGGGAGAAGAATTGAAAAAAATAAAAAGAGAAAGCAGGAAATGGTTGGGGAAGGAGAAATCATAATTCACAAGTGAGGAAGCATAGAATCATTAAAATCCCCTTGAAAATTCTACTTTTAGTTATTTATGTTCTGTGTAAAGATTCAAATGTTTCTTCAAACATTACCTGGCATTTGACTGTTGGATGAAGCACTGCTAGTTTTACCAGTTCCTGCTGCTCCTAAAGGTTTCATATCATGAACAGAGAGCTTGGGTGGGGGAAGGCTTGGGCGAGACTCAGTTTCAAGGAATTTCACGAACAGTTCTGAAAAAGACTACAAGAGGCTACTAGTTATTGTATTTCACTAATGCTCTGGTGAAAAGCATTAAGTCAAAACTACATACATACAAAACCCAAAGAGTCGTCTACAGTCTGCTATCAATTTTGTACTGGTACTTAGGACTAAGCAGGCCTCAGTGAGTGACAATGACATTTATTTTAAAAATACTGTTTGTTGTTGTCTCACTAAGAGGCATTTATGTAAAACTGATGAACTCTAAAGATAACACACATACTTCTACCATGGTTCCATTATTGATTTAAGCCAAGTGTTTCAAGAATCCCATGCTGCTACTGACATCATAGTATTTCCTTTGTCTTTGCTCAACCAATCTCTCCTTCAGAAACACATAAACCCCAAACCTTTTTCCTAAAGTCCATGTATGCTTTTGTTCACAAAGAATCTCAAATAAAGGAAGCATGGAATGATTAAGGTATCAGTAGCATCACAAGATAAAGTTTTGCTTAGTAAAGCCTGTACTATACACACAAAACCATGATTTTTTCTCTTTTACATCTATAGTAAATCAGACCACAGTCCTTTGGTGGCCTATGTGCCTTTATTATTCTGGGGGAAAAAACTAATCCCTACACTTTAAGATGACTTACAGGAATCAATTCTCAACATTTCTAGTTCAACTGAGCAAAAAACCAAAGTTAATCCAAAAAACCCAGTGCCTCAGTGGTTGATCCTTCAGTACATTATTTACTGGCCTGCAAAATGGAAAGTTCCACAGATAAACTACTCCCACAGATCATGCTTTGAGATCTGTTGGTTTACAGTATTTGAAAACTTAAACCATCAACTTTATATGCTGTACATAAGAGGCACAAGCTGCAGCAGCTGGGAAAGCTTTCCAATTTAAATTTAAAGGACATATGGGAACACAGTCATCAAAGTACAATGTCATGGTCTTCTATACTGTTGATTAATGTGGAATTCCATACTCCCACATATGTTTAACTTCCAGCACTCTTACTTTGCAAGATAAAGTGCATACTGTAAGAAAAGAGTGATCCCAGGAACCAGTGGAATGGTAATTGTCTCCTGTATTAGCCTAAGACTCAATATTGTATAATTTTCAATGAGTACATATTTACTTCGTGTAGGAAAAAACCTTTTACCAAAGCAGTTTCACAAACAAATAATGCAAGATACAGTAGCACCAGGAAATGAAGCTCAATATATTGATGAACCAAACATGAGCATTAATATGCAACGTCCCCATTTTTCCACTCAAAGAGAATGAATGATTAATTCTTACACTATTAAAAATGTTCTGATGAGTTGGTCTCAACGGTGTACTAGGAACACTCTTTGACCCAGCTCCTCCACCGAGCCAGCCAGTCACCCATCTCGTAACTCCTCTCTGCTCTTCAGATAATAACTAGAAAAGTATTTAAAGAAAACAAACAAAAAAAAAAGGCAGCAGGTAAAAGAAAGTGAATAAATTTAATCAGCTCCACTATAACAATGTGGAACACTTAGAGATATATAAATTTTGTTATTATTGTCAAAACCATATTCTTTGCATCCCAAAGACTGGCTCTTAATTTAAAAATATAAGCCTCACATTCCTCACAGTAACTACTGGTATAAACAAAACTGGCTTACATTTCTGTAAGTGATATATCACAGCTATTATACACAACAGCACAAAGTTAAATCCCTTCCTTTCTGCATTAGCATTCCTCGGCAAAATGAGATCTACTCTATGAAAACAACGTTATCGAGAGATTTCAGTAAGATCAGCATGTCCCACTAAAAAAAAAAAGTGAGATGAAAGAACAAAAAGCATACTTTCCCCATAAGATGTGCAGGGACAGTGATATTTAGTTTAGCAGCAAGTCATTCTATCACCAGGATATTAAAAAAAGAAAAAAAAAAAAAAAAAAAGGAAGCCTAGTATTCTGCGAAGTATTACCTGATCAAGTTCTTCCTTTTTTATTCCCAAGATACTTCCCATTAACCTTAACACTTCAATACGTTTATTTTTTGGAGTATGAAAATGTCCAATAAAGAGATTTCTCATCAGGAGTCTGCAGAACAAAGAAAGCTGCTTATACAAGTTGCTATCATGTAATAGCTGATACCATAGCTTTGATGATTTTATTTCTCATACTCTTGCCTGATTTAGAGTAAAACAAATAAACAAATCTAATACAAACAACTAAAAAGGTACCTCACTGATTTCCTCCTTCCACAAGATATCACATTACTCATAAAGTACGTGTGAAGCTGGACAGTACGAGCAATACTGTATGCAGAAAGGTGAAACTGAATGGTACATGGGCAAGTTTTGATACATATACTACAGTCAGGGAAAATGCTTGTTTAAAATCTTGATTCAGGAGATCATTTAAATGCTTCTGTGTAGTCCCAAATCAAGATGTAAGGAAGGAGAGTGGAGAGGAGAGCCCATCTGCCTATGCCTGGTTAAGTTCTTTTGGGTAGAGAAGAAAAAACAAAAAGGGCCAAGGAAGAGATTTACATGACATCCAGGTGATCCATGAAAGGGCTTGTTGTTACAAATGTTGAATGTTACAAAATACGTTCATGAAGAACTCCTATCTCCATGTGCAGAGCTCATGCTATAGAAGCGCACTTCTACTCAAGAAACACATCAGTGATCCAAAGTCACGAATCTGTTGGTTTTACTAATCAAAATTACTTTTTACAACGACCAAGCAATTGAAAAATGGCAAAATAATTGAAGTATAATTACAAGATGACATCCAGAAGTGCAGTCCTGCATGCCTCTTGCAACTATGAGTGCCATATTTGTACATTGAGAGGAATAAATCCCCAAAACTTAGACTAAATCTTTCATTACAGACTTACTTGTCCACTTTTCCTTCTGTGCTGTTCATAAGGTTCATTAGTTTATTTTGTACATCTTCCAACATTTCTCTTCTGATCTCACCTATAAATGTGATGTCATAGCAAAGTTAACAAAAATCAAAACTTTGAAACATTGTTGCAAAAGTTACCAATAATACACACTTTCATAAATATTGTTATGGTGCTTTTAAGTAAAAAGCAAAACCATAAAATCTATGTTATTTTTTAAATAAAAAGTTGACAACTTAGTAAGTTATTACTATTTGATACCACAAGCTAAAATTTAGGAATGATACTCAATGCCAAAATACAGGAACACACAGCATCAAACCCACAGAGTAATTTGCTAGAAAAACTCCTCTCCCTTAAACCCCGAAATACAGGATTTTAGACCACTGGCAGTAAACTGTTCTCAGACAAGAAAGCAAATAATTGCATACAAGGTACAAAGAATTCGTAAAAGATAAACCGCAAATGGCTTCACCTCAAGACCACAAAAGCCTAATTTCTCACCAAATTGGGGTTCTGCAGGATACTACTTTTAAAGCCTAATAAAGGTATAAGTAAGCCTTATTCACACACAAGAGCTTGACAAATATACTATAACCCAGACTGTCCAAGTGAAGACCAACTCTACCCTACAGATGTATAAACAGACAGGATGAACTTTTTCTCCTCTCCCTCTTAAGGCTGAATGCTTACCTCTAAATCTTATGGACAAACTGCTAATCAATTTAGTTTTCCTAACATTTTAAGACTTCTTGGTAAATGTGCTTAATTAGAAAAAAACAAAACCACAAAAGATACACTTTTGTTTTATCTTCCTTGTAGTTAATTACTAAAAAGCCTCAACATCTTTGTTAGAAAAGTGACTTGAATTTTTACAACCTTTAAGTCATCTGGGATGCATGGAAAGCATTCCACTCTTGTTTCCACAACTTTCAATCTTTAATAAAGTGCATGCTACAACTATGTTGACAAAACATGGTTCTCAATTAACACCAGTAACTCCTTGAGAATCCACAAAGAGATTTTGTATATATACACATCAAAGAGCCAGTCTGTGAAATGGATACAATTTAATTTGCCCCGTTCAAATAATCCATGTTTTTATAATGTTTTTATAAAAACATTTTACTTCACAAATATGAATTTTAAGGAGTACAAAATAGAACAAACTAACTAATGTCACGCTGAGAAAGTTCTTAGTCAAGGAACACATAGAGTAAGCTCCTTATTCAAAGCAAGCCAAAAAGCAAAGCAAAATATGTATTATACAACAATGTATCTTGTAACAACTACATCCATATGCACCAAAATTCACTCCAATAACGTGACTACTCTTCAGCACCCCTCTCTCACACCAGGGTGAGGCACAGGAGAATTAATCCATGGTTTCAAGGTTCACATTTCCTTAAAATTATGCTAGTTTGTAAATGTGGTTAAATACTACACCAATATTTGGAGGAAACCATTGGCAATACAATTACAGAATGACAATTGCAGGAGCATACATAGAAGCTGAGTTGTCATTTGGATCTCCATAGAACAAAAGGGAAAAAAAGAGGTAAACTACTAACGCCACAAAAAGATAAACAAGCAGCATTTGAAAACAAATTTCAATTAAATCTTACACTGTTGCTATTTCTCTAAAAAGCAAGACAATTGTGAGTTGCTTTTTCAATTTTTATTGACTTCATTTATTCCTTTATGATGAATTTTAAAACAGAAGTATTAATAATTTAAATGAAATGTTAACATTGTTTTCTATTTTTTTCCTGTCAAAAAGACTTTATATCAAACCTGATCAACTTTTCAGGACCATTACTACCACACAGCTATATTCTATCCACAGTGACTATGCAACTATCATGGAACATATCTTTTAAATGGAACATTTCCTTCTAAAATAGAATCTTACAGCTGAAAAGGACTATACATGTACTTTGGGTGTATGAAAAGACTAAACAACAAAAAAGACCTGAGCCAAAATTCAGGATGGACTGCTGTAAACCAGACATTTACAGTCTCCAATAACTTGTTAACCATTTATGGCAATCCAGAAAACTGCATCTGGTACATCTTACACTTTTCCATTAAAATAACTTCTCCTGCCAAAAAAATCCATAAAGAAATCCTTCAAAAGATCTGGCTAGCAAAACTGTGTCTGGGAATGTATTTGGCTAATTTTCAATAAGACATTATATGTTTTCTTATGTAAATAGAGAATACGAAGTGATCTTTCTTTCTACAAAAATCATGATTTATTCTAAAACAACATTAAAGTGCAGTTCCCTTTACGCAACAATCCCATTTCAATTTTTTTAATCAAGTAAATTGCTTGCCAGTTTAGTGCTTGATATCGAGATTTAGTTTTCTCTCCAAGTTCAAACCCCTCCTGTTGTCACATGCAAGGGTTTGCCATCAAAATTAAACAGTAATGAAGAACTTCTCATTTAACAGTGCCATCTTGGCCTATGCCAGAGTTAATTTCAATCCAGGGCCTTTGTGAACTTTTGCTGTGAATGTCTGTAGTAAGACAGAGATATACAGATCAATGAATTCAAAACCAGACCAGTAGTTGAAGATTAGCAGCTTGAAATTTCATTTAGCTTGTAAATTCCTACATGAACTCAGGGAACACTCCTATGATGCCCACTTGGACGCCAAATTCCACTTAGACAGAACTAAATTTAACTAAGTACACACTCAAATATGCAGTAGAAAAGTCAACTTTTTTCTTGCTGGAATTGTGAAGACTTTCAAAAGACATTTCACACCACCTATCTGATCAAAAGCACTTATTTCAAAAGTAAGACTAATTATCCTTTAAAAATGAATAGCAATAATTAGTGTATATGTTCAGAGCAGGAGTTACCACTGCATCCAGCAGAGATGGCAGTCACATCTGTGCAAGAGCTGCTGCCACTACATCTCTTACCAACTTTACCTCCCTGTATTCCTATGCCTATGTCAAATAAGGCAGTTACTTTGGAAAATCTGACAACATTTGGTATTTCACAAACTTTTTAAAAAGACACTTAGAGCTAAATCAAGTGTCTTGCTATTTACAGGAAAAAAAAAATCCCCAAAAAACAAACTACTACAGGGCTTTCTTTTGAGAAAGATCCCTAACAGAAGGTAAACATACTTTTGCATATTTGCTTTATAAACAAGAAAGTCCTCAGAATGTGGCAGAGAATTAACCTTTTTCTCATTGGATATGAATTTTGGTAAGTTTCTAGGAATACTACATTGTCTGCTCAGCTGCTTGAAATATTTCAAGAAGAAATGAAAAAAATGGAGATTACCTTCTTTCTTGAGCTCTTCAATCTGCTCCTCTTTGATGTCAAGCTGCTCAGTAAGCCTGGATGCTGCATCCAGGGCAGCATTTGCCTCTTCTAAACTCTCCTAAATAGAGGGTAGGAAAGGGACAAAAAAAGAGAAGCAAGGGAGATCACTATCACAATTATGCAATAAAACACACATCGGACATAACAGATGAAGAGACTTGCATCACTTATTCTTTCAAATAACTGGATTGCAAATAACCCCAGAAAATGGAGGGTCAGCAGAAAAATGCTACTTTGAAGCTCAATCAAGAGTTAGCTTAATTAAATTCAGCTTCACAAGGTTCAATTTCATTATTCAGCCCACCTGCAGTGATACAACTTTTTCTTCTAGGTTTTCTGCTTTCTTCTTCCATTCTGCACTCTGTTTTTGGTGTCTCTCCAGTTCTGCTGAATACATAGCTTTTTCTTCTAAAGAGTTGAAAATAAACATAATAAAAACAAAAAAACCCATTTTACAATATGTAACTCTTCTTGGGGTATGCATTATTTTATCTGGTCTTCAGGAGGAAGAGGTGGAATTCAAATTTCATAAATGTGATATGGATCATCAGTTTTCACAGAACTGTTTTTTTAACATTTTTAAAGACAACAGATTCTGAAATTCAGGCTATCAAGAAGGAAACCAGATAACCAATATTTTAAAAGCACCAAAATATGGTAACTAATCCAGCTGAAAAATGCTTGTTGTAATCTTTGATATTTCTTGACAAACCTTACCCTGTTGGAACTGCTCTAGTACCATCTGCAGGTTGGCCAGAGACAGTGCATACTGCTTCACTTGGTCCTGAGAGATGGTCAGTTGCAGCATAGTTTCATCTCTCTGCTTCGAAACCAGGTTTAACTGCTCTTGCAAAGATTCGACTTGCAGACTTGCCTGATGACTTAATGAAAACAAGAGACATTACTTGGGAAGCCAATAACAGAAATTTCCACAGAGAAAATTAAACCCCACAAAAAATAGCCTACCACGAATTTTTCAGCTCAACTTCTAAAAATTAAGGCATTTCTTTTTTCCTGATTCCTCTTTAAAAACAAAGCAACAAAACCAACCAAAATAGAGACTTTAAAGAAGTCTGGCAACAAAATTTTGACAATTAAAAAAATCCCAACCAACTTCTTCAGTTTGAAGTACATTAGAAAAAACCCCGAATCCTTTTGTTCATTATTATAACAGTATCTTCATATCTTGCTAATTGTCTGCTTCAGTTACTATGAATCAATAGGTCTTTCTACCAGTTTCCACTTTTAAACCTAGTCTTCAAAAACTCAGTATATCTTGCTACATACTAACAACTGAACACTTAATTTAATTTCCCATCATGTAAAAATACTATGAACCTTATTTACTATGCCAGTCTTTTTATAGAGTGCAGATCGTACCACCTGGGAAACTGGCAATATTTCTTGAAAGGTATTTGAAAAGCTTGGTGTAGAATTAAGGAACATTCTGATTTCACAAAATCTCCCAACACACTTGCTCCACAATTTTTCACAACAAATTCTCTCAACTTGGAAATTGTCCGAGAAAATTAAGAGCAAAATCCATCTTTGGCACTAAAAAATCACCAAAAACCAAGACTGCAGCTAAACACATATTTTTTAATGAAAATACTTCTTCATTTGGACAACTGCAAGAACATGAAAAAAATAATTATTTAGCTTGAAGCAATCAAAAGTTGCTTAAATAAGATCCTAAAGCAGTAAGGATAAGCACTGAGTAATTTTAATACTTGGGTTTTCATTGTTCTGGCTGAAAAAACTGTATATGGCAAATAAATAAAAAACCCCATGACTGGCTCTAGTATCCCAGATTCAGTCACCCATGAGAAATTCCATGCATCTTGCTTCATATGTGTATTCTAAGAAGGAAGCTCTCAGCAGTGTATATTTTCCATGGCATCAGGGACAAAGGAAAGATGTGTACCTGGCTCAAAAGCAATTCACAAAGCATGATGGTCACATCTGTGCACTGAAGTGTATAAGACTCTTTTAAACTGAAAGAAGCCTTGACTTGAGAGTAAGTTAAGTCACTCCTTTTTGATTGGACAGACACCTAAACTGACGGTTGAGGATTTCTTTCCTAGTTCTAAGCACTGCTGACGATGTAAGATTTCAACAGTTGTTACTAAAAGGAGAAACACACCAAGTTCTCAACAGCAGCCAAGCGTATTTGCAATCATCCTCTTGATTCAGAGTAATAAAAGGTGCTATCTTTGTTCTCTCAAGTGCTTCGTACATTATAGAATGGCACTTCAGGAAAATGGAGCCACCAGCACCAGGCCAGCTAACTGTGGTATTTAAAAGCCTACCTGGCATTCTCCACTGCAGTAGAGGAGGATGCGAGTTTTTCTTCCAAAATCAAAACCTTTTTTCTTAGCTTGACCTCTCTGTCTTCTGCAGCTAAAGCTTCTCTCGTGTAGGAGTCCTCCATTTCTAGAAGGTGATTACGCAGCCTCTCCAGTTCCTGGTTTAGGCGCTGCTCCTTCTCGTGCAAGTGCTGTACCTGTGTGGAACAGACCTTAACTTCCTTGGGCTGTCACTTGTCATAAAAAAATGTAAGCAAATATAAAACATGTCCATTGATGCACACTGCAGGTGTATTAATTTTAAATGCTTTTAACAAGCGATTGCTACTAAAATAATCCAGAAAATATTACAGATGCAATTTCTCATTCTTTTTTCATTTATTTCTTGCAACTGTAAAGTATTTGGTGGTGTACCTCACTCTGCAGGGCACTGCTCTCCATTTGCTTCTGTTTGAGTGCTACCATGACTTGGTCTCTCTCTTGCTGAAAAGTAACAGCCTTTTCCTGCATTGATTTAACTTCATTTAACAGCTGATTCAATTCTCCTGTCTTGCCCTGTTGAAGGCACAAACAAACATTTCAAACATGGCCAACAGTTTTACCAGAGATGTTGTCTTTGCCTGGAAGAGTGTAAAGATACTACCGATCTAACAAGGAAAAGGACAGGACATCTACGGCCTTACAACACACAAAAACATTCAGGAAAAGTGTGATTTTGAAGTTATGTCTAATTTTAAGAGATAATAATAAATATGAATGTACATACCTGTTCTTTGTCTTTTAACAGCTTCTCAAAAGCAAGAGCTTTTTCCTTCATTGAGTGAGACTCAAACTCTTTCTCTTTCAGCATCATTGAAAACTGCATATTAGTCTCCTGAAGTGCACGGAATTCTGTTTCTTTTTCCCTGCACCTTGCAACTATATTTTCATTTTCTTCTTTCAGTTTTCGAATATCCATCTCTAAAATTAAATTTCTTTCTTTTAGATTAGTCACAGCTTGCTTCAAAAGCTCATTTTCATTTTCTTTGTTACTAAGATTTTCACTCACAGAAAGTAACTGATCACTTTTAGATTTAATTAATATATCCTTTTCTCTAAGAGATCTCTGTAACACATCATGTTTTTCTTTGATCTGCCTCATCTCTGACTCAGCCCCTTCTTGACTCTTTCTTTCAATCTCTGATGCTGTAGCAACAGAATCAGATAATCGCTGATTGTTTTCCTGAAGAGTCCTAATAGTTGAATCTTTTTCTTGCAACTTTTTTTTCAGCTGTTCCAACTCATTTCGAAGGAGTTTACACTCATCACTGAGTGCTTCAGGACTGTACTGAACACCTGAGAGCTGTGAAATGGTGGAAGCTGTTGCCATAGATGGTGTTACCAAATCAAGTTTACTCAGGAGAAGATCCTTGGTGTTATAAAGCTGTCCTATGCTGTGTTGAACTTGTGCTAATTCCTGACTAAAACTTTTCAGCTTTTTCTCATTCTGTTCATAACTCTGAATCAAGCCATTATAATCCACCTGCAGCTTTGAAGTACTATCACTTTCAACTGAAATTTGTGCTTGCAGTTTCTGTAACTCTTCTTGGAGGTGGGCTGACTCATGCTGCATATTCTGAACTGTGGTTATTACTTGTTGTTTCCACTCTTCCATTTTCTTTACTTGCTGTTTTAGTTTATCACGTTCTTGCAGAAGTTCCTCAAACTGGTTACTGTTCACACCTCCTGCCCCATTATCAACACCAGTACTGGATGTCTGCAAGACAGTCAGTAAGGTTTGGCATTTTTGACTTAGAGCATCTATTTCAATATCTTTTTCTCGAATGATACGGGATAAATTCTGAATAGTTTCTCTAGACATCTCCTGACTGCTGTTTTCAGATCTATTAGATAACTTTTGATTCTCCTCTTGCAACCTCACCAAAGCTGCTTCTTTAGCAGCGACCATGTCCATGATATTACGATACTCTGTTTTTAACTGACTGTTTTCCCTTGTCTTTTCACTTAGAACTGCTAGCACTTGCTCTCTTTCCATAACATAAGCTTGTAGCTGCTGCTGAAGAGAAGTAACATCTTGCCTGTAGGAAGCTGAGGAAACTCTAGCATTGAGAGCTTGTATTTCTAAATCCTTCTCTTGAATGATCCGAGTCAGTTTACCAACTTCATCCTTAGACAACTGATCGATTTGCTGACTTAGAGAAACATTCTTTTCATTTAGAAGCTTAATCTCCATCTCCCTTTCTTTGATACCTTTTACAAGTCTTTCAATTTCAGCTTTAGATAAGTCATGTTTTTCATTCCCATTTTCTCCATTAAGAGTCTGAACTTTGGTTTCCTGAAAAAGATCAGAAGAATCAGTCTGAATAATCTGTCTCTCTTTGTGCAACTGAGCTTTAATTTGTTCAATTGTTTTCTGCAAATTTTTGATTTCCTCATCTTTCTCTAAAAAGAGTCTTTCATGTGTGACATTCATTTGCTCACACTGAAATTTGGACTCATCTATTTCCTTTCGCTGCTCCTGCAGTGACTGCTGAAGTTTCACTGTTGTTTGATTCTGATCTTCTATTGTTTTTTTGTGAACTTCTATTTCTTCTTCAAGATTATTCTTTATCACTTTTAACTGTGTTACCTCACTTTCAAGTTCAATAATAATATCTAAAGTTTTAGGCTCAACCACAGGTGTAGATCTACTTTGCTGATCCTTAAGGCGTTCAATTTCTTCTTTCAAATGATTATTTTCTTCCTTCATGACTGCAAGACTTCTGTCTTTTTCCTCCAAACTCTGTTTTAAGACATCCTGCTTTTTTGAAACTTTTATATATTCCTCAAGTTCCTGTTTTACCTGTAAGGCTTGATTTTTGTATTTTTCAATAAATACCTCTTTCTCTTTTATGAGATCTGTCAACTGCTGTTGCCCTCCTAAGCTAGTAGCCAACATCTCTCTTGTTTCTTGATGGTCAATTTCCATCTGCTCAATGCTCCTTTTAAGTTCAGCAATCTTAAAGTCTTTCTCTTGATGGAGCTTAACCAGGCGCTCATGTTCAAGCTGCAATGCAGTGGTATCCATACTACGGGCATTTGATAATTCCTCAATAGTTTGCTTATACTTATGTGCTTGTTCCAAAAGCCTCTTCTCTGTCTGGTTTAATTCACTCTCTAACTGTCTTTTTTCCATTTTCAAAGTCTCCACAACAGCATCTTTTTCCACATAGACTTTATTTTTCTCAGAAATGGCATCACTTAACTCCTGTTTTAGTTCTTCAATGGATGCTATCAGCTTTCCATTTTCTGCTCTGAGATTAGACAGAGATTTCTGTAAGTCTTCATTTAGTTGTTTATTTTCTGAAACATCATCTTGTAGTTTTGCAATTTCTACTTCTCTTTCTTTCAGAACCAGATCCTGACAAGCATAGTTGGGTTGCTCATTACTTTTTTCTGTTAACTTGCTCAGGGATACACGAAGTTCCTCCTCTCTTTCTTTCAGTCTCTGCTGCAACTCTCCAACTTCTTTCTTACTACGCGAATTACAGTCCTGGGCTTTCCTCAATTGTTCCTGAAGATCTTTAATATTATCTTGTAGCTGCTGCTTAATTATATGCAAATCATTAAGTGCATATGAACATTGGCTCAGTTTTTCTTTCTGACTATCTAACTCTTTAATAGTTTTCATCTTCTCAATTTCTAATTCTGATACTTTATTTCTTTCACAATCTATGTCCAATTTCAGTTGTTTGATGATACTATCAGTTTCTGTGTGTTGCTTTGACAGCTGCTCTTTCAGTGTAATCATGTGCTGGAAATAAACACAAAACAGAAGTCATTAGGATAGGAGAATGAGCTGCACTTTTACCATATAAACAATAAAAAAAATGGAGAGGAAACAAAAGTGTTTCTTAGTTGCCAACCTAAGCTGGCAAGTAGTACCAACTACATGGAGTAGTCAATGCTAAATTAAATAAAACCCAAGTATCAAATAGGGACAGATTACATTTCACTTCAAAAAACCCTGAACATCTCCCCTAAAAGAACCTTAACTACTTAAAAAAAGGAACAAAAAAAACTACTTAAAGAATTGACAGGATTTGTCAAGACAGTTAGAATGCAGAAAACACTTACTGCTTAAAAAAAAGGTAGCATTACATTTAAAATAGCTGTATATTCTATTTTCTACTTCTTGTTTCAACATATTTATTTGAATTAATTTCATAGGAAAACAGTTTAAATGTTCAATTCCATAAGGTAAATCAATATTGAAAACACATGGCTTGCAACTCTTTAAGTTTACAGATCAAATATACTGGAACTGTGACAAAAAGGTATAATTTGATTTTGACTATATATAATTGGTGACTTTTTTATTCCATGAATGCTCGTATTATAAAGAGCTTGCTATAAAGTAACTTCAATATCAACATAATTAAAAATTACAGAAGGAAAAAAGTTTCAAAAAATAATTCACGTCATAAGACAGATTGGAATATTAGCAGGACAAATTCCATCAGAAAACTTCCAGTGAAAAATCAGAGACTACTTAACTGGACTTCATAACATCCCTTACTGATAGCTAACATGCCATTTTATTCTTCGTCCATAACAAGTGGGTTTTTCTTGTATTTCAGAATTTCACATTGCGATGGTAGATATGGAGAAATACTGGCCCCAATTGTCTTTTTAAGCCTCAGAGGATAACTTATTTCCCCTGCTATGTTCAAAGACCAACTTGAAAGATAAACACACACACAGAATTATAAACATTTATTTAGCAGTTCCATAATTAGTTGCAGTATTTATTACCTGAGTAGCTTCTTGATTCTGCTTGTCTAGTTCTTCCAACTCCGCTATTAATGTTTCTCTTTCAGCAACACTTTCATTTAATTCGTGTTCTTTCCTTTCCAAATCTTGTCTTAACTGATTTAATTCTGAATTCTGATCCTCTGTATTCGAAGAAAGAATATTCTCATGTTTATGTTGTGCACTCGTCAGTTCCTGCTCAAGTCCCTCAAGATAAAAAAAATAAAATTGTAAACATCAAGACTTTATCTTGCTGGAATTATGTTAGAAGCTCTAAGCCTACATGAGTACTACCTCAGTTAAAAATTCTTCATTGTGAAGTATTTCTCTCTGGCATTCATACATACACATTTATTTACTCATCACTTAGTTTAGGAGGGCAGTGTAGAAACTTCTGCACAAAGTACCATGGTATGGTAAGAATTTAAATCCACCTCTGAGGTATGGATTGACAGCTGGGATAAACCATCACATCTGCAAGAGACACCCTAAACACACCAGGCTGCGTGGTGAGACAGGAAGCTTTAATCAAGGGCACTTAACATAATTATGAAAAATGTTATGGGAACCCTTGTATGCATGCAAAACACAGAAAACCTCAGTTGAAAAATACTACTGGAGATACAAAGTAAACTAAACCAAATCTCTCAAGTCTGAGAGTTTATAAACGAGGAAGTAAACCATGCCAAAAACTAAAGGTGTGTTTTAGAAAAGCTTGATGTTCCACTGCACCACCTCATCAGTAAGATGGAGTGCAGTATTAATAAGAGTACTACATAACACAGAAATATCTTACAACCGGTAAGTGCCCAAATTGAAACATGCTAAAGCAGAAGTGAAAATGACATTATTTACAGAATGTACTATTAGTGCTTTAAAAATGCATGTTACAGCTTTCTAAGTAACACTGAGATAGGTGGAACTTCAATAGTTTTTCTTAACAGAATACACTGTGGAGTTTCACAAGTCAAAGTGTACTGTTTCTATAAATTCCACGTTTTTATAGAAATTAAACTAGTTATTTCCTTTTACATTACAATGTTATTTGTGCAGAAATGTGAATGCTCAAAAAACCCCCCCAAAACTACCAAAAGATGTGTTTTACATCAGTTACTATTGTTATGAATTTTTTTTGTTAGCTTAATTTAGAAATTGCTTTACCTGATTTAAACTGGAAAGTCTTGATATTTCATTTTCTGCTTCTGCAAAGGAAAATGAAGTAAAATAGCTAATTTTACTACTTTTCAAACAACAATAAAACAAAATCATTCTCCCACCTTGTCCAAATAGAACTCTGCTGCTCAGAAGAGAAGTGAAGAGAAATAGAACTCTGCTGCTCAGAAGAGAACTCAGCATTTTGTGCTGACAAGCATCAGTGCCATCAGTCACTACCACAAAGCAGAGCAGTACTTTTACAACTGATCCCACATTAGGAGGACTTTGGTACTACAGTTTTTCAGTTATGCAATATTAAAATACTTTCTACAGATAGATTTCCTGAACAGGCATGTTAGTTTCCTTAAGGAGAAGATATTAGCCACTTAGTACCTTTATACACGCACACAAAATATATACTTTTAGAATTTAAACAAAAAACTTCTACTGAGACTTACTTTTAAATAAAAAAAACCCCTACCAAACAGTTGGCAGACATGATTACTTATTTAATCAGAAATCCCTGATAGCTATGCTGGTCCTAATTATATTCTCTTTTCTGCTTCACCTCACTGCAATGGACAACACTTCTATAAAGCAGCAACATTGAAAAGGTACCCATTCTCATATTCAGCTTCAAATTCATAACATAAATTTTGAGTTTTAAAAGTTAAAACATACTAAAAATAAAAAATAATAATTAAAAAAGAATAATCTTAGTACCTAACAATGCTTGCTGTAGTCTGACAACATCTTGTGGTAGTGATGGCTTTGATTGGAGCTTCTGTTCTTTCGGGAGCACATCTTGCTCTGCCACAGATCTCTGAAGCACACTAAAGTCAGATTTAAGCTTTTCATAATCTTGTGCTATTTGCATTTTTTCTAGCTTTGTAAATTCTTGCTCTTTCAGAAGAGTTTTGTTTTCTGCTTTGGCAGAAGACAATTTTTGATTTAATTTTCTTATTTCATCCTCTAGGTTCTTTACAACCTGTAACTCTTCCACTTTTCCTCCTTCTAGACTCTGAGCTTTTTTTTTCTGTTCAGTAATTTTAGAGTCATCCATGGCATCAGTGCTCACACCATCTAAAAGACAAAAGAGATTGTTTGCAATATTAACAAAAACCATCACTCTAGATCTTTTACTTAGGTCTCTTTCACCTATTCTCCTGACAGACGGAGATAGCCTAAAGCAGACATGATCATCATCAACAGAAGGTTAATTAAATAGGTTCAACATTTGAAGCTGTGCTATTATGTTCCTGGTTTGCTAAGTAGCATATTGAACACTTTCACATGCCTGGCTCAAAATACTTTTAAAACGGTAAGTGTTGCAAGGCATATTTTGTTTACAATCTAATTAACATGTACTTGACCGCCACCTTTCTTGCTGAGGAGATGACAATCTAAATTATCTTATTAAACGATCTGGAATCTTTTAATTTTCTAAGAGCAATTTATCAAATCCCATCTAATTCAGATTGATGCAAAATCCACTTTTAATTCAGTTAATTAAGTTTCAAAGGTTTGCCAAATGGTTGTTATAGGGAACAATTTGCTAGAAATACGCTACAGATCATTTGCTAAATGATGCATGGAAGTTTTTCATTTGAAGAAAACATTTTTCAGAATTAATGTTTTTACAGATCCATCCTACTATAATGACATTCATATTTCTGTACAATCCTCTGTAATTTCCAGGTATGTTAGAGAGTACAAAAAGGCATAATTGGAAGTGTACTGAAAAAAAAAAAAGTTACATGAAAGCACGCTGCTTGTGAATTCACTTCAGCGTAAGCTCAAACACTTGCCCCTGCCCCAGTCCCTATTATATTGTCAGGCAGAATGAACAAAATAAAAATATGAAATACTCTAGTTCTTCAAAAGCCATGAACAGTATTTAATTTGCAGATAACAGGCAATGCAAAAAATAAGGGACTTCCGTCTTCGACTTCATTAGATTAGTCCTGTTGTTGTATATACATGGAGTAAAAAAACAGATTATATCTTAACAGGCGTTTGATTTTAAGAAATAAATTCCCTATCAGTACTACCTCAGAACTTCAGAAGCTGTAAAAATAATTCCCTTCTTTCCAAGAAGGGAATGGACCAAATGGAGAGTATACACTCTTTAGAAGTCCAAGTTTTACCAGGTAATAAAATAGATGTTTATGGGCTATTCTTACGTATTTGTGCAAAGAAGCCCCTAGAGGAAACCTAACTGACATGACTAAGCTACGAATTAAGGGAGATAAAAACGTTTTACCTGACTATTTTGTGTCCCTGAATTTGTTCCTCATTTCAGACTTGCCCCTGACATGACAGTTGTGTGTTTCTCTGTGATGCCATATGAAGTTTCAGAACAAGAATTAATTCCATTAAATACACACTAGATCAGGTTGCTCAAGGCCCTATCCAACCTGACCTTGAACATTTCCAGGGATGGGGCATCCACAACTTCTCTGGGCAACTTACTCCAGTACCTCACTACCCAACCTTTGAGCTTCTGTCAAGTAACCCAACTGACACAAAGTAATTCTCCCAAAAGTTATCTTGCTGTTATTTTCTTATTTTCAATTCCGTATGTCTCATCCACACCTATATTCAATGTAAGTTAAAAAAAAAAACAACTCAGAAAGTGCATAATTCAGAGCACAACTACTGATATGCACAGCAAATGACCCTCCAGACAGATACAGGCCAAAGATGAAAGTTGAGTGTTCAACACAACCAGAGTGAATACAAGATACAGGACACATGTCTTAAACATAAAGCTGAACTGAAAATGAAGTTCAAATTTCTCAACATCATGTATTTGATATCTATTATACTACTATACACATATTTGATGCTTTAACCAAAATTCACTCTACATAAAATAAAAAAGAAAGCATGTGGTAACAAAGACCTTGCTGTAACCGAATCTCAAGTTCTTCAATCCGCTCCTCACATTCACGCAGTTCTTCTCGGTGTCGACGACTTATCTCCACTAACTTCTGTCTGTGTGCATCCTGCAGTACTGACAGCTCATGCTGGTGTTCATCTATTTCTTGACTTAAATTCTGTTTGAGCTCCTAAAAAATATCATTAGAGAAACAAAATGGCAAAATACAGTACAGTGCCCTCTTATGAAACAAACAATACAATATGAAAGAAAGAGAAGTTTTCCCATGCCTAATTAAAGGATTTATTAAAAGATTTCTCACAGAGAAGGTCAATTTTCTTGACTTTTGTTGATTTGGATTTTTTAAACGTCTTCAAAGAAACTCCTTTAAAAAATATGTTTACACAAACAGTATGTTTTACACAACAGCAAATATTAAACCAATGCAAAGAGATCACAAGTTTTACATACAAAGTGGATACATTAGGACACATTTTTAGTAACTTTCTAGGATGATGTAAAATCTGTGTTTTGTATCTTCAATGAAAAAAAGGCAAGATCTTTCTGAAAAGGGAGAAATTATTCTGTGTATCTGAAATTCAGTCTCATAACTCATTAACAGCTTCACAATGTGATTTGCCCTCATAAGCACTAAACTCATTGTTTCAAGCTAATATACTGTAATTATCAAATCATACAAATACCCTTTCTCAGAGTAACCATTTTTAAATATTGTACCACTGAAATGCTGCTGTGCTATTACATGGCCCTGTGCATTTTTAATAATGTAAGTGCTAGTGGTATTTAAAATATTTACAAGTCATGCGACCAACCATATGCAAACCCATGAAGAATAAAGCATTAGAAGAACAGTTTGTCATCTTACCTTCACAACATTTTGTAGTTTGCATATTTCACTCTGTTCAGCATCATTTGTGCCTTGCACTTTGGAAGACTGAAAAAAGAAAAAACACATATCCATATGAAAACTGTGATAAATACATGTATTTTTTAATGTAAGTGCTTCCTCTATTGATACTCCAAAGTAGAAAACAACAAAGCTAACGTGAAGTAAAATTAAGATGTACTGTGATTTTGATTTTTAAAAATACATTTTAATGGAAACATTTTAATTTTCCATGGATTTTTATTACATTACTACATATAAATCGGTAAAAGTTTGAAGTGGGGGGTGTTATTGCACATAGTAAGACAACAAGGTTGCTTAATTTTGAATACTTTCACATGGGAAAAGCAAACCTCTGAAATCAGGCTATACCTTGAAAAATGGTAACTCACATCAGCAGAAGCTTGAAAGATTATACTCTTTCTTGTCTCAAGAGACCATGAATTACAAATAACATATCAAGGACTGAGAGAAGAGCAAGTAAAAACAATATGCAAGTATCCAACTATTACTGAACAGTACTGAGCTATCAATAAAAATCAGTATTATAGCCAGGAAGAAGGGAAGTATTTTTTTGAAAGACTGAACAAAAATGAAACCCTGAAGTAGCATTCTAGGTGAATGTTCATGAAACCCTTCACCTAACTTGACAAATCCTGCATAAAAGCATCACAAAAACACATTTGTAAGTTAGCCACTGAATGTGTCCTTAGTCATATGACAGCAAGAAAGGGTTCGGTTTTTTCCATGGAAACATGTTGCTCCTAGAAATTTTACAGAATGAACTTTCAAAAGATCCACTCCAAATCCACCAAATGCAATGAAAACAATAATTTGGAGGAGAGAGGGAGGGGTAAGGTAGAAGAGAATTGGCTCACCACTGCAATCTGCTTCCAGTGGTCAACCTCAGATTCAAGCCTAGAAACTTCATTGGACAATCTGTTTATTTCTTGTTGTGACCAGATTATATCTCCAAAGTCCATGTCATCTCCTTCAAAACCTGAGGAATGTCTGACCTCCGGAACATAGGAGACTGAAGCAGTGGCTGCTGGCAAAACAGCAGCTCCCAACTGTGCAGTCTGAGCAGCTGTCTGTACTTTCTGCAGTTGTTCCTGTAGTGCATTCTGTCTGGCTTTTAGATGGCTGATTTCCACCTGAATATACAAAATAAAATGCATTGTTTGAATTAGAAGAATATCAAACCACACTCTACTTTACCCTTTGCGGCCTAAAGAAATGTGAACCAAACAACTCCCCACCAGCACAAATAACTGATCACTTTCACTAAAATACAAGAAAAAGAAAAAATCCCCAAGCACTCTCATATTAGAGAAAAGCACCCTTAGCTCATGTGCTATGACGTACCTCACACAAAGACACAGGGTTTTTTTTAGCAGCCAAGGTAAACAAATACTATGGCAAGATCCAGGCTAACAGGTTATATAAAAAATTAAAATATATCAAAAGGGTATTCAGATATGAAAGCTAAGCAATAGATAATGCTTTCCCAGTTATATTTATTACATTTGATTGCTTCTATGCTTAACAACTCAATGTATTGAAAATTTACTTACTATAAAGTGAAATTAACTGCATGCTATTTCCTTGTAACAACTCTGTTATTGTATTTAACAAGTAGAATTTTATACATTTCATAGTTCTGCTTCCTCTAGTTCCCACATGAATTTGTGAATAAAGCAGAAGTAAAACTTCCTTTTGTGCAACTCTCAGCATGTTGGCAACTCTCTTCATTTAGAAATTGATTAAATCTTACATTATAGAATAGGCTACATAAAGCTGAGGTGTCCACCACAAAGGGACATTTCACAAATTTTGAAAGCTAGCTTTGTTCCCTTTAATTGTATATGTTAAGATAAATAATGACATCTACAGACAAAATAGTTGTTTCAAATGAGAATTTGTTCCTGTTGACTTCCTTAAAAGGAAATGAATCAAAAATACAAAGCAGTTGAGTGTCCTTTCTCACACTAATCCCAGAAACAACAGAAATTCTGACAGCTGCATGACATTCCCACAGAGTTTTCTTGTCTCAGCTACCTCCTGGCAGCTTGGCTTCCATGACGTGACTCAAGGAAATATGTCTTAGTCTACATTAAGAAACCATAGCTGTGACCAGTATTTCCACTGAAAGAGAGCAGACACTGTAACAAAGAAATTAAACAGCACAACAAGGAAGTTTACTGGACACACTTACTGAGAAATTTTTCTCTGTATCCTACCTCTTTCTGTTGAAGCTGATTGCGGTACTCTACAGATAACTGCTTTATCTGCAGCTCTGCTGCTTCATGCTTTTCTTCTAAGTCACTACAGACTTTTTTCAGTCTATCATTCTAGCAAAAATGAGAAATGAATGTTGGTAAACTCAGAACAGTTCTTACAGGATCAGAAAAGCGCAAGGGTACTGAACAGCAAAGATGTAAGTTCAATTGTACAGATTTCTCATGTTACTTCATTCAAAACACACAGTAACAGCAATGTCCAAGTGTGGGCCCAAAATCACGTTCAAGCTTTCTGTTTTTATATGGCATGGACTCCAGCTCCCTTTCAGAAAAAGGTTTGTGATGACCAGAGGTAAATTCCAACAGTTAGAAAATCAGAGCTGAATCACACCTTAGCAAAGTCCACAGGTAGGATACAAGAACAGCCACAAAGCACAAACTGGAGCTAATTTCCAGTGTTCTCTCTCTGACCTCGGCCAATAGCAGATGGCAAGAAAGCAGAGCAAGGACAAGCAGGAAAAGTTATGTCCCCAAAATACTGTCTTACCTCCACAATGCTCTTGAGGGACATACATGAAAGTTGTTGGTTTAGAGACATTAATACAGCCACAAGACCAACAAGTCCTTTGTAAGAGTGCACAAAGTCACTTTCCACAAAGGCACACGAGATTTGTAAGCAGTTTTGGAAGAGCATGAGCAGCCACAGCTATGCCCAAATGACCATACAGTAGGACAACACAGACAGAGAACTGCCCCAGGGAAAATGCCCACTTATTCAGAGCCAGGTCTATTGCTGCAGTCCAAGTCCACATGATAGGCAGGAACAGTCACAGGATGCAGCAGTTAGTAAAAGATGAAAACCTGTACCACATGCATACTCCAATAAACAATGTGTCTCTCTAACTGTTTTTGTCACAAAAATCAAAGTCCCCTTCTAACACCACCATCACCCTTGTTTCTGGATTTACCCAGAGACAAGCAAGTTCAGTGCAATATTTCAACTTGATACAAAACAAATATTATGTATTGCTTTAATTACAAGAGTGTTCAAAAATTTCTTACTTCAAACTTTTGTGCTGCATTAATACTTTCTATTTCTCTGAGTCTAGAATTGGACACATGGAGTTCTGTTGCTGCATCTGAAAGAAAGCAAAAATTTTCATTTTAATTATGATCATTTCAATCTGTTAAGCAATCACTTAAAACCAGCTATTAATACGTATCTTACTTCAGACTTCTTTAATGTTCATTTCTAGGTAAATATCAAAAGCTGCTTTTATCAGAACACTGTCAGAATTACTTTTCAGACAGTCTTTCTGAACCTAATTTAGTTCACTTAGACTTCAAATCAAATCAAAACCTAACAGATTAATATGGATTTAAGCTTTAAATAAGAGAAATAATAATCTTTTATGTGATTCCTCTGTGTCCCTCAATCTTTCTCATTTCACACTTGTCCCTGACATGACAGTTGTGTCTTTCTCCATAATGCCATATGAAGTTTCAAAACAAGAATTAATTCCATTAAGTACACACAACAGTGACTAAATTTGCACAATAAAAACCAAACCACTCAAACCCAAAAAAGCATCAGCCCTATAAGACTCGTTATCTCTAAAAAAGGTGACACATCTACCATCCCAGTTTATCCAATACAAAAAGTATGTAATTCTGGATATACTTCCTTAAATGACCAACCTTCCTCAAACTGGCTATGTCTACTTCTCCTATGTCCCACTTTTAGTGGACAGAAACAGCACATTTCCTATTATCAATGAAAAATCATCCTGAACTGACTATAAAGCAACCTTGACAACTTTTCAAAATGTGAAATAAGCACAAATTCCAAGTAAAGACTGTATTTTATAACGTCTTCTGTGCTGTTTAGAACTGAGATGGCTCAGGCACTGCAGAGGGAACGATCTGCCCATGAAAACTGCGAAACAGAAGATATTCAAGTCCACAATCCACAAGCAACACCTTCAGTTCTGGTGGCAGTCAAAACACTGAATGTAAGAAATAGTATTAAAAATGAGGAAACTTTTAAAAATTAGGAAATTAAAAAAAAAAACAGTCATGAAGTACATGAAAAGTGTTTTTTAGGCCACATAGTATTTAAAGGTCTTTACAGAAGAGTACTTGGATGCCACTAGGTTTTTTACACCCTGAAGCCTAGTAACCCATACAAATGTACTGCTCTGAAATTTTTAGGAAATTGAAGTTGTTCACAGCAGTATCTAGCAGTGAAGTACATCTGCAAGTCACTACCAAATATCAGTACATCTCTCTTGAACAATCTCACACACAAGTGTGTGAGTTGGATTCACAATTTCTTTTAAAAAAGCAAAACAAACACAGTAGATGACTGCACAGCTAGTGCAATACAGTGCAAACACAGTAGATGACTCCAAGCTAAACAAACACAGATTTTGAAATTTAAAACAATTCTAAGGAGGTCTTTCAGAAATGTGAAAAAAGTTACTTCACAGTCGTCAGAATTTCTCTCTTCTGAGCATTTTACCTGTGTACCAAAAATGCCATGTATATGAGACCCCTAGTATGAGCTTGCCAACAAGATTTATACAACATATGTCTCTATAACATACTTTCACAATGCTTCATAGATGAGAGATTGTAAACAAAGTAGAATTGCTTAATTTCACATTTCAGATGACTATTCAGAAGTCTTAGCTGTGCTTTGTGCTTGCTATTCTTAACATTGTTTTGAGAAAGCTAATTTTAAAAGTAATTTATAGTTCCAAGATGGTAAACAATACAAGGGATATTAACCTATTGATATTTCTTACCACATTACACAACTTCTTTAGTAAAGTTTTTTTCAAAAATTTGTAACAAACCCTCATTATTAAAAATATGAAGAATTTTTGAATAGATTTACTGTTGCTTTATTGACTGTTTTACTCTGATGTCTCTGTTTTTTTGTTCTAACATTTTATTTTAAAAATAAATCATTCTAGCCTCTAATCCTTATAAAGCAAGGGCCGTGTCCTCCTACTTGGCTGTAGGAGTATTGGAGAACTTGACAGGTTTCTCTGGGCCCAGCTGAAATCTAAACGAAAACATGACAAACACTGAACCTTTGCCTGTGTGACACGTCAGACTTAGATCACACCAGTGGCAAAACAACCTCTGTACTACAACAACCCTGCAGTTTTACGAAACCAGTGTAAAACCGGCTAATTAACAGAGGGCTTAGATAAACTAAGCAAACAGAAAGGAAGAAGAGTGTTGTTGTGTGCTGTCATTACGGATCAACATAACACTTCACTCAGTTCAGAAACTTCCGAATAATAAGCCTAGAACAGGTTCACCTCTGTTATTAGAGTCTGGGAATATATTTGTTTATCCTCCAGATCCTGAGATCACAAGACTGGAAGAAAAAACAAAGATAGCAAAGCCAGCAGCATTGCCGAAAGGCAGCAAGCTGCGACCAGCTCCCTCCCGGCCGGCGCGGCCAGCGCAGGCCCCGCCGCTGCCGGTCCAGAGGGGACCGGCGGCCAGAGGAAGAGGTTCCCCGCGGAACCAGGCCCATCCCGGCTGCCCCGAGCCCCCCTTACCGCCCACTTCCTCCGCGCCTTCCAGAAGGATGTCCTTGGTGAAGCTGGAGATCTGCCCGGTGAGCGAGGACAGGCTGTCGCCCACCTGTCCCAGGGACTGGCCCAGCCCCGAGCCCAGCCCGCCCAGCCACGACGCCATCGCGGCTCGGAAGGCTCCGGGCCTCGCTGGGCCCCGCCGGGCGGCCCGTGCAGCCGGTTCCTGCGGCCCGAGCGGCCGCCTCCGCCTTCCTCGCTACAGCGGGTCGCGGCTCCTGCTGCGGGCTCAGCACACCGGGCTCGCCGACTCCTCCGCCGGCACCGCGCGCATCCTCCCGGCTCAGCGGCTCGTCCCGTCCCGGCTCAGCGGCTCCTCCCGTCCCGTCCCGTCCCGTCCCGGCTCAGCGGCTCCTGCCGGCGGCTCCGGCCACTGCCACCTCAACGGCCGCCATGACACCGCTCCCAGACACCATCGAGAGGGCCGGCCGCGGCCAGAGCGCCCCCGCGGGGCGGATATGGCGTGTGCGCGGCAGCGGAGGGTGCCGGGAAGGTGGCGGAGCAGCGGGCTTGGAGAGTCTGTGGTTAAAGGGAACCCGCCCGCCGGGATGAACCTGGGCCAAAACACAGGGTGCTGTGCTAGGAGAATAGAAAACAGAGGTTTGTGTTTGAATATGTGTTCTTACAAAAGACACAAGATCCTGAAGC
>VZRZ01003263.1:238171-257454 GCA_013398175.1 Climacteris rufus
CTGAAGCCACTGCTGCCTTGGATGTAAATGGAATGGATAGGGAAGGGAAGAGCCAACGGAGAGGAGACCTCGTCGATGTCTATCAGTATCTGAAGGGCGGGTGCCAAGAGGATGGATCCAGGTTCTTCTCGGTGGTGCCAAGCAACAGGACAAGACGCAACGGGTAGAAACTGATGCACAGGAAGATTCACCTGAATATCAGAAAAACTTTACTGTGCAGTGACTGCACACTGGAACAGATTGCCCAGAGAGGCTGTGGAGTCTGCCTCGCTGGAGGTATTCAGGAACCATCTGAATTCTGTGCCATGTGCTGTGGGGTGACCCGGCTTGAGCAGGGAGGTTGGACCAGACGAGCCACTCTGGTCCCTTCCAACCTGCCCAATTCTGTGATTCTGTTGGATTTCCAGCCAGAACCTCAACACTGGTCAGATTCAAAGTTCTTTTTGTTTTTGATCAAATGAGGTAATTACTTGGAACCACAAGGAGTACTGGACTTTTACAGAAAATGCAGTATTGTATCAGTCAGAATGATACTATTATAAAAAAAATGCTGATACTGGAAATAAGATACAGGACAGCTGGCTCATTGCCTGTTTCAAATTGATAATTACATAAAAAGATGAGTAATTAAAGCATCACATCAATAGCAAAATGAAGGTAAGAAGAAAGAATGTCACAGCTGGAATCTTAACATCTTCAGAGGTCAGAGACTGCAGCAGGCACAAAACACATGCTCTGGAGTTACAAGCTGGCGAACACTGTGAGACAGATGTGGAACAGCCTGCTTGTTCCTTGCCAAACAGTATGTTGCAGAGCCTCGGTGAGGGGTTCATAGCTGGCCTGCACTACTGTATTACCCTTTTAGCTTTACTGTCCTCTGGCACACACACGCAACTCTGACGTTGGGCATGGTATGTGATCCAGGAGTTTAGAAGTTAAAAGTTCTCTAATAAAGATTGTTTTCCCTCTTCTTCAGTGAACAATTTTTCTGTCAGGTTTATAACTGATTTTACTAGTATATTAATTTAATGGCATACAAAACAATTCATACACCACTTCAAATCCATTTCTAGCCAAAAAAAAGGCACCGGAGTTGTAGGAAGTATTAGTGCTGTGATAGAGCATGGAATGTAAACATGTAACTTTATTGGTTTTATTAACCTGCAACACTGGGTTTAATGGAGATGAAAAGATTACAGTGCTCAAAAGACCCCATATCACTGGTTTAACAAAAATCATATGGGTCCACAGGACCCATGACAAATGTGTCATCTTTTCAACAATGTTTGGCTAAATAATTTTTATGGGAAGCTGTCTTAACATTTTTCAACTAAGATCAGAGATGTCCTCCAAACTTTAAAAAATATTTAGGAAGAATAAAAATGTCTTCTATTGTGGTTACTTTTATAATGACAAGTAAGAGATGTAGTCAATAAAAGAGCACAGAAGGCTTTTTGTCCCACTCTTTTAAATTACTACTTTTGCAAAGCTAGAAACTATTACTATTGCAAGTAATTTTTTTAGCTGACTGATTTAATCCACTCTTGATAAGGGTGCAGAAACCATCCAGTATACTCTGTATTGACTAAGGTACAAAAGCAATGCATTGTGCCACGAAAAGAATGAGTATTCTGGCAGCAAAACAGGAAACTGTAGCTTACTTTAAAAATTAGCAAGTGTACAAGTTTAAAAGATGTAACATAACAATAATTGGCACCATCTTCTCCTAACAGGAGAGTCTTTAGGCAAATTTTGGAGTATCAACAGATGCAAAGATATGAGAGATGATGAAATGTCAATTATGAGCAACAGAAAACTACCCCACTGCTGCTGTCTACACACATCTGGTGCAAAGCCCACTGATATCAGGGATATTTCAACGTTTGATGATTCTGTGCCCAATCTGCATATAAGGGAAAGCACATACAAGCAAATACTTAAGAGAGAAACATTAGAAGCTCTAATCATATTTATTTAAAAAAGTGATATCAAATACAACCATATATATTCATGCCTATTTGAAGAGCATTTTCAAAATATCGAACAGTGCTGCCATTTTCCAGTCAAAACAATGACAAAGCATTTCAGCTTTCCCTTTTTAAATCTTTTCAGTATTCTATGCTTTATATACACAAAATAGACTAAAATTATACAGGAATCCAGAGCCAAAGATGTGATACTGAAAACAGAGTCTTGAGAAAAAAAATAATTACTGAAAATGATTTCTAAAATACACAACTATTAGCCAAGAGATGAAAAAAAAAAATATTCCCTTACAAAATCCTAACTCTACACTGATTTTCACACAGGGGGTTTCATGTAGCAAAAAATAAAATTTTATCAATGCTTACATGCTTTAAAGACAATATCAAGGTTTTAATCTTCTTTTTCTTCTGTTTTTGCACAGTGGCCTTTAAATATTCCATCCCTTTGTTCAAACTCTATACATCCCCTCCTGAATTCACACAGTGGCTATACTGAGGATGGGGGAGATGAAAGGAAAAGTGTAGTTGTGATTATTTGCTTTTCTTAACAAAGAAAATAAAATGAGAATATTTTGATTTGGTAAAGGCAGTTGAAAAGTCACACGTACTAACTTTCTAAAGAACTGTAATTGGGGAAGGAGGTGACAATGGCAGGTTAAATACTACAGCATTCCCTCCATCTCTGAAATGCAAATAAGGCAAAATGTGTCTATGAAGATTTAAAACGTTTATTGCAAAAGAGCTCATGCTTTTAAGATGAAAACATGGATACAACACCAAGCTACAATTTGAAACTGAAGAATTGAATATTTGGACCCAGCCAATTTGAATGTAGTAAGTATTATTCTCACTGGGAAAACAGATTCTTGTGTGTGGAATAGGTAGGTATGTATATATTACCTACTAGACTTATTTCCCCTTTTTTTTGGTAATGATTTTTAAGTAATTATCAAGATTTCCCAAGACTTAAACTTGTTTTATGCAAGACAGTAATGGCTTACCAAATGAACAACATAAGTTTCTATGTAAGCCCTTAAAAAAAGTTTCCACATCAATTTTTCTTTTTCTTGGATCTTATTTCAATTCCTTTGAAAAGGATGTGCTGGTAATATGAATTGCACAATAATACTTCTTTGTAAGTCTGAGTTCTGGAGTTCTCTGATCCCATTTCCCTGTACTGTATTTTTCAGTAGAAAGGCCACCATTTTTGTTTTCATCATTATTTGAAACAATAATTAATTCTAGAAAATTTCACATTTTAGAACTGTAACGTGTTCTGGTTAATTTTTAAAAGCCTGTCAGTTTTGTAATAAAACAAACCAGCTTGCAAATGATCATATGTCTGAGATACAGAAACAAAACTGTTTATTAGACACCTGCAGAAGGCATTTTAACTCTTCTATCATTTTATAAGTTTGTAATAGAAGCAGGAGTCTGACATTAAAACACACCAAAGATTTAAATTTGTATTGGCTATTTTTAAGTAGTCTGCAAAGTAGACTATGACAAATAAGAAGAGTACCTTAGCTGAAAATTACACTTAAATTTGCTGAAGTTCTTTCAAGGGCACAGGGAGTCCAAATGTTAAAGTAAGCCAGTATTGTATCACATTAGTTTCAGGTCCAGAAAAATGTAAGCATTTAAACAGCTCATATTTATACCTGCTGTGCCTAACAAGAATTGCATGCAAGCAATTATATCACATAACATATCACTCACTCCCCCTGTCACTTGGATTTCTACTGGCAAAAAACCATAAATCATGTCACATGGGCCATTCATTGAAAAATAGTAAAAATCTGTTGGATGAAGTCTGAAGTTCCCTAAAATATCATTTCATAATAAAAAAAATCTATGTCTGCTCCCTTACAATGGACTTTGGCCTAAAGTTGTATGTGGGAAAAAAGCCCAACCCTTCAGTTTGACAGGGTAGGGAAAACCGGGAGAAGGCTGTAAATTAGGAAACACCTTATAAACACAGTCAAGCCACACTGAGAACTGCTTAGCACTGACAGAATGCACACCAAAAAATTACATCAGTGTTTTATTGACAGCTTCTTCACAGGTTGACACATTTTGAACTCGAGGCCTGGATTATAAAATTTGTCAGCAATTAATCTTTTCCTTGGGTACAGTCCAAAGGGAGACCCTGTCACTCTCTACAAGTCCTGAAAGGAGGTTGTAGAGCGGTGGGTGTCAGTCTCACCTCCCAGGTAACTAGAGACAAGATGAGCAGAAATAGCCTGGTGTTGCACCAGGGGAGGTTTAGTTTGGGTATCAGGAAGTATTTCTTCACTGCAAGGGTTCTCCACCATTGGAACAGGCTGCCCAGGCAAGTGGCTGAGTCCCCAGTCCCGGAGCTCTTTTTAAAAGAGCTCACATTGTGTTTAGTGCTGGACTTGGCTGGGTTAATGGTTGCTTCTTGCAGGTCTTTCCCAGTGACAGAATTCCCTGAACTAACAGATGCAGCTCAAGTTGCTCTCTTCTACCTGCTTGTCTAGACACATGTGCCTACATCATTCAACTTGATATTCCTCTAAAAATCCAACCAGTAGTTGTTGAGTGACATTTCTACACTGAAAGGATCGTGGTTAGCCCTGTGATGACTCAGTTGCACTTTTCAGGCACTGACACTTTATATTCTTTTTATATTAAAACACTTGGGTGATGAAGTGACTTAGGATGTGACATGGAAGTTCAAAGGCAAACCTCCATGTTAGTGATTATAAAATAATGAATTTGGCCTGGGTTACAGTCAATGAGATTTAAGGGGCTTAGATTATTTTTAATACAGGGCTGCTAGAGCTATTGAAATAATACATTTTTATTATACTCTTATAATAGAGGATAAAGGGTCTGAGTTCCAAGTACTGGCATCAGATTGCCAGTCTACAACTATTTATAAAAATGAGTGTTATTTCAGAATTAGTTTATGGCACAACAAAGAAGGGGAAATGAAGCTGTGGTTAATTGACAGATGAGAAAAAAAAACATTCAGTGCTTTAGACACCTTTCTTGCTTTCAGTTTCATAGAAATTTCAAACTGAAAGCAGAAAAATCACATCCTGAAAAATACAGCATTTCAAAATGGCATATGCACACATGGACTTTTAAAGTAATTGTTCAGCTATATTAATTTGAGACATTACAAATAATTATAATGTGCATGACAGGATTATTTAAAAAAGACAAATCAGTTTTTAAAAAGCAGTGCTGTCTCATGTCAAAATCCATATAGTCTTACACATACCAATGATTCTGGTGACATGGGTGTAAGTCCAGCACATGGATAAGAAAAAGAGAATCTAGCCCAATTGTGTGTGATATAATAATATCCTAAGCTATCAGGAAACCATTGCTGTAAACAAATCTTTACTGAGAGGTAAGAGCCCTTTCATGTACAGTACTACTTGATGCTGAACGTGTATTTCCATCTAGCTACCGTTCATTTCCTACTAATTTTAATTAACTGCTATATTGTGCAAAGATGTAACTTTAGAATATTTTGATAAAGAAATTTGGGGTTATTTTTGAAAGATTCTTACAATGCCTGTGCTAACTGTTAATGCTTTAACTGGACTACAGCTTATATACTCTATCTACAACATATTTCCATATAATTTATATGTAAACAGATTTTGTATTTCAAGCACCATTTAGGAAAATGAAACATCTCTTTTGTTGCACTGAAATTCCAAGTCAGGTTTGGTCACCCTGTTACACATTCATCCTGGATATCAAAGCAAATGTCTTACAACCAATAGCATAAGCTATCTCACATACTTTGCTCCCCAATTTTTCTCAGGATCAGAAACAGCATGATAAAAAATTGTAAGGTGCGTGAATAAAGGCCATTCCTGAAAAACTGCAACATTCTGACAGACACTCATAGAAAGCATTTCAGAAAGAACATCCACACAGGCATAAATATTCATTCTTAAAAGAGCTATTTGCACAGGGGTCATTTCAGGTTGCAGGAATGCACCTTCTGTGTGTGGCACTGACTTTATGGCACCAAAATCCCCTCCTCCTTCCTCCTAGACTCAGTTACAGCTCTTTCATACTGAAGGCCAGAATGAACGATGGAGCTTGAAGAGGAAAAGACTCTGGAAGAGGTAGAAAAGAAAACCTGTTCAACCCAATTGAGTATATGCTACTTTTGTAGTAAAAAGACAGTGGCTTTAAAAGAAAGAACATAAGAAAACAAAAATTAAAAACAAACAACAACAAAAACCCCCAAGCCAAATAAGGCAAGTGATCTGCTAAAAAACAATATGTTAAATATAGATCTAAAATTTTACAGTTAGAATTAAAAGTAAAACCAGAAAGTGTTAGAAAGTCAGAAATCACTGAAAGACTCAGGAGTAACATTATAATCAACAATACACTGAAAACTGTGTCTTGAATTGAAAAGTATGAAATTTATGGATTCTTGTTTCTCCTGCAGATTGGGTCATTTCAAAAGTGGACAGCAGGATCTAAAAGTTGACGTTAAGTCATTCATAATAAAAAAAATCACAAAATAAATTATTTTAAATGAATGGAATTTAATTATTCTCCCTATTTCAGAGTGGTTTATTAAAAAGAACTTAATTTATGAGCATAATTTATTACTTGTATCTGTTTTTGCATTAGTACTGAAGAAAATCAGTTGATGCTGTTTTCAGCACCATTTGTATTTTCTATAGAATTCTTCAAAACAATTTAAACTTGCTTTTAAATGCAAGTTACAGCTGCTACCCTTGTCTAACTTTGTTTGCACAAATAGTTCCAGTAACTTTAACACCATTACTGTGGTGAGCAGATGTTTGTAGTAGGAGGGCTACAGTTTTCTGAATTAGTGCAATCTTTTTTGTATTTGCAGATCCTCTCTAAACAGACCTCCAGCAGCCCCCCTTTCATTCCTGCTTCCAGAACTCTGAAATGAACCCTGCTTGTGCAACATTCACACAGTAGAATTTTAATGGAGACTTAGCAATTTGACAATAAGAGGGTGAAAAAATGATGTTATTTCTCCTCTTCTGAATTCAAATGGTTTCTCACAGACTCCAGAGACATATTCATGGCAGCTTGAAGCATGTCTTCTTCACTCATATCACCTCCTAAAGACAATAAATGCATATAAGCTGTAATAAACTCACAGTTCTAACTGTAGTTAGATGCTTTTCTTGTTCTTTTTGTCCACACCCACCTTTTACCACCCACCCACAAAACTGGTTTTGTTTTCAAAATCACCGAACGTTTTGCAAATAGTTTTCCACCGACAACAGTCAGTTTGTAACAATACACATTGATTTTGGATCACCAACACCTAACATTGGTAAGGTCTATACTTATATTCTTCTGAAAACAGGTTCCAGTAATTTTGTCAGATATTACTCAGTTAACATACAACTTTAAAAGTAACTTAGAAAACAAATAATTGGCACAAATCCCAAAGATTCCAATTTGTAATCTCAACACAAACAAACCAACAAAAAGCAAAGCCAGAACTGAAGTGGTCTAAGAGCAATGCTCTTCACTTTGAAACAGGATATTGACATTCAAAGGCAAACAGGCTTTTCAGGAATACAGTCCTTCCCTTGGCTGCCAGTACAGGAATGGCTGTGAGACACAGTTGGAATGGCTGCTCAGGTGACAAAGTAGCCAGACCAGGAAAATTAAGAAGCAACACAAAGGTGAAAGAGACATATTTCAGTGTTGGATAGAAGTTTCAAAAACAATACCTGTATCAGCTTCTGGAGTGCTTGAGCTAAGAGTTGCCTTGTCCGGTAGGTTTGGGGTCTGATCTTGCTGCTGTAGCTGTTGCTGCTGTCTGAAAGTGTTATAGATTTATAAGGGAATAAGATTACTATCAGTATGAGACCTGAATCAAGTTCATTTCATTGTAAGGAAGGCCAAGAGTCAGAGGTAGAAGCTGTTTGGTACAATAACACCCCTGTACCTAAAATCATCATTTCACCCTGCTAACCTTCAGTCACCTATCTTCCCAGTATTATATTCCATGCCACATGACTATTTTCCCAGGATTCAGAAGCTCTGCATTCTTATCCTATCATGCAAAGTCTAACTCCTCCCATCCACAGCATTTCTCCCTTGTCTTTTATTTCCTCCACTACTAGAAGACAGAGATAAGGAAAAGCTCCAACAATAACCCAACTATGCATTAAGACACACCAGAACAGCAACATAAAATATCTACAATGCTTTTGTGTGGTGCACATGAGAAGCATCATTACCCAGAAGCAAGGTCTTACAGAAACAATACTTTCTGTCGGGAAGGTAATTGCAGAAATTTACAGGATTTCATTTAAAATACTTCTATCATGTTTACATTTTCTTTCTTCACAAGACTGCTGTTGCATTATTAACAAACACCCTCTTACTACAGGTTTTTTTGTAGGAACTACCTGAGAATAGTGAAATTCAGGTACTGTTAGGAAATGATGTTAAAAGAGAAAAGTTAAGCTGGACCTCAGTAAAAAACCCATCCATGCCCCAAAAGGACTGAAAAATACAACAGGTACTTCCACATGCAATTTTCTATCAGCTACTTTACTTTTCAAAATATGCTTGTCTTCTCCTTCGCAGTTCCTCTGAAGAAAGGGAGTCTGTCTGACTGCTGTGAGACGACTGAGGAACACTCTGTGGTAACGAGCCTGAGAGCTCACTTCGACGACTACCTAAAACCAGAACATGCCATATCCTACTAAGTATAATAAAATGAAGTTAGTAAATGAAATATAGCTAAAGAAAATGTCTTCAAACTTAAGAAGAAAGATTTGCTGGAGAAATAAGCACCTAGAATAATTTTGCTTGATACTCTTTCTCCTCCTCACCTTAGGACTGTTTCCCTTTCCTCCTGCCACCCTTTGCCAATTTGTTCTTCCTTCCTAATAATCAATACCAACATGCAAGTTATAACTTTTCAATAAGCAGAAGGGAGATAGCTAGAGGCAATCCTTCCATGCCTCAAAGCCAGTCTTTCCAGAGAGCTTGATGCATGCTGGAAAAAGTGCCTGACAAACTGATTCCAGTGGCTGCTTAAAGCATAAGCAACACAAACAGTGAAGGAAATTTCGATGAGCACTGCACCTTGCATGCTGAGCTGGATGGCTCTGCGGAGATCAGCTTCTTCATCCTCCATATCAATTTCCTGCCTGCTTAGAGCCAGAGCTCTCTGAAAATTCTCTTCATCTTCGTCTAACATGCCTGTTCCATCAAAAGGATGGTTGACTTCTATTGCTTGGTCCACATCACTTCTGGGTAGCCTGTGAAATTCATACATTCATAGCAAAATTCAGACGGAAAGAATATTAGATTTTATGGTGAGGTTTAAAATTAGTATTTTCTGCTGATTTAACTCTAGGTTTAATTTCAGAAAAAACACTTCTTTTGTGAAAAGTCTGGTATATAAACAAATATTTTCCTGAAAAACAGAAAAGCACAAAAGGGCTGCAAGCAACTGTAGAGTGACCTTAACACATTTGCCACACACTGCACTCTAAAGCCATGCATATGTTAACAAGAAGCTATTAGATAGGAAAATCTTCAAAAATTATAAGCATTCAAAAAGCCATTTTATTCAAACCCACTGCTTTTTAAACAGTTACACCAGCAGAAAATAGTACATGTGGTCTCCTTCTCAGCAAGCCTTGAAGACCACACTAAAGCAACAGAACCTATGTAAACTGAACACACTTTTCATGTTACTGCCAATTACTCCATCAATTTACAACAACAGTTTAACTTTACAAAGGGAAAGAAATAACAATGAATTCCCCTGAAAAGCCTTAAGCCTTTTTACCAGTATGCAATTTATTCACTATGAAAATTCAATGAAATCATAGCAGAAGTAGTACTTTATATGCTTTCAGGGATGCTTTATACTGGCAGAATGCATCAAAAATGAACAGCACCACAACGTTACAGAGAAATTATTCCAAAAGGGAATGCTGTATGATTTATACCATGTGGAATTCAAAGATTGGTTTCTCATTCTTTTCTACTGATGACAGAATGCACAAACCAATCTTAATTGTAAAATAATTACTATCAACAATAGTTTGGCAAGATTTGCTAGCCCATTTTAATCCCCAGGTCAAAAATCTGCACTATAATATGCTTATGCACATGGAAAGACTCAATCCTTACTAAGGCAGCATTTACCCTCTTAAAAATACACCATTTGTAGTCTATCAACTTGCTTTTACTGCGTGCAACAGCCGTAAACATTGAACTAAAGGTACTTCTAATTACTTCCAAATTACAAACCAACCATACTGAACATCATTAAAATGAAATCTTTATTTACCTTACCTCTGATCTCTTGACTGTGCTGCCTCTTCTCCAATGAGTTTCGGTCGCTGCATCTGCTGGACCCGAATCATCTGCAGGAGCTGATCAGCCTCACAGTCTGGCAGGTCCCCTTTTACTACAAATATGGAATAACCTGAGAAAAAGAAACCATAAGGCTGCAGCATTAAGGTGCAGATAGAAACACTCTAAAATGCACACTACATGGAATACAATGATGTGCAACTTATTATGATGTAAGACTCCACATTTTATTAGAAAGACTTGGGTTATTTCATTATTTCAATCATAAAACTATGGGTAGTTAATGGAGTACACAAGTTCTAAGAAGTAATGATTATTACCTACTTTTAATAATTGAGATTTAGCATCTACAAGTTACTATTACCTTCCTGTTGTAATTGTGCCAAGAAAAGTGCCAGATATGTATCTGATATTAGTTCTGGACCCATCAAGAGAGAGTTCAAGTTAAACCACTGTAATTAAAAAAAAATAAAAGGGTTGAGAGAACAAATTAGCATAAAGATTACTTGGTAATCTGTACGTTGTGGTAATTTTCTATTATGAAATATCGGAATAAATCTAGCAAAATAAATTAACAAATAAAAGTTTTTTGAAGCATAATATCTATATTGCTAAAGGTTACCCTTCAAATATTCTAACAGGACATCTGAAGTGTGGAAATTACTGCATGCTCTCTCTCATTACTGAATACTGGTACCAGGGAAACACATTAAACCAGATAATCCTATCACTCATTGTATTTTGATGTATTTCAGACATCATTCTAAAATTCTGCTTAATCCTAGTTTTAAACCTGAGACTAATGAAGTAAGAAACCCTTCATCAGTTAATGCTGTGTGTTAAGAAATTAATAGATACAGGAAATAGACACTGAATTATTTTCATTAAGTACTTTCATTAAACATTCTGCCTTTCATAGCTGGTGGTGCTGAAAACTGTTTACCCTTCTGTCAGATAATTTTTAAACTTAAAAATTAAGAAAAATTTACTCAGATTTAATATGTTTGGGGTACAGCACCGTATTACAACAGGGGACACTTCACATAAACATACACAAGTCATTTCTAGTTCCCCAAAGAACATTACTAGTAATTTATACAACTTTAGAGAGAAACAGTATTATACTTATAGAAAACTTCTAGAGAGAAAATATATTTAATGTGACAACAAAATATTCTACCCTTAAGCCCCCAAATATTGCAAAGAAGCTGAAGAACTTTTTTTATACCTACTCATTCAATATTATCCAGTTTTAACCAGGAAGCACCATTTGAGACAGTAGAAGGAGAATTCTATCTCCATTCTCACAGAAAAGCATTCATCTACTCAAACTTCCATATATGCAGCCATACATTTGCAGCCAGGCCCATACAATAAGTGAATATCTACCACTCTGTCATGCAATCACCTAATTTGCCAAAAACACTCTGACACTAGGAAGGGATAAGAAGACCAAAAGTGTAGAAGAGTAGGGGAATAAAAAGTTCTGTAAAAAATATGATGGACAGACTACAGCAAATTCTTTTAAAAGGCAACATGGAGGAGAAAGTTTTGTTAAACTACTTTTGTTTAACTGTAACAAAAGAGAAGCAGGTCAAATAAATCTTTGTCAAATCTTCTCATTACCCTCTAGATAACAGACACTTAGCATTGTCTTCATGTGGTTACAAGCCACACGTACAAAAAGACAAAAGACATCCCCACTCCAGCTTAGGATGTTTTGGGTTAGAATGCTCTCTCACAAAATTCCACCCAACATGGCTGCATGTATAATAAGGAGCTTTTCCATAATTTTAAGAGAGCATCCAGCCTTTTTGATATCAAATAAACAAAGATTGCCTGTAAACATTAGCCATATTTTTAAAGTAAAGCAAAACAGTAGAGTTCAGTTTTCTGACTCACATGTGATCTTTCTCTATTTTTTTTTAATCTGGATGACAACATAGGTAGGCAGAACTTGCAAAAATGAACAAAATGGACAAAGAGACTCCTGTCCCACTATTACAGCATCTAAAAGCTGTTTTCCATGAATGTTTTCTTTGAAGAAAAAAAAACCCTTGAAAAAACCAAACACCACATCAGCTCCTGTTGTATAAAAGCTTATGAAGTATGATCCAGATCAATGATTGGCTACTGAAATAAAACACTGCATTGGTGTTGCAAGGGACATGGATATAAACTGAGGTGTTACATATGTATTATATACTTGTATGGCCATCCCTTACCTTTAATAACTATTTCCTGCTTCAAATACAATTGTTTCAAAGTTTTCTACAATAGTAAAAAGTTGTAATTCTGCTTTCCCCAACCTCATTCTAATGGATACTCTTCAATACTAGCAATCATAAATATTGATACATTTCAACTTTGAACTTTTCCTTCCACCTATTGTCCATGTAAAGAAACAAACTTATTTTTACAATGTCAGTAACTTAGTGCATTAAAGTAAGTTTCCATTCTGTAGGGATCCTAATCTTTGCCCAAGATTCCCTGCTCCCTCAAATACCATTTTTCTTCAGTACTTCATGCAGAAGAAAAAAGAAAATAGCTTAAGATATCACATAGACTCTACCAGAGCTGCAGCTCCCTAAAGGCCAGATTCACTAGGGAATTGACCCTACAGTCTTTCCCCAGGCTAACATCTACAATGAGCTGCCTGGCATTTTTGTGATAAATTTTTATTTTTTTTAAGATGGGATACTATTAAAGCAAACTGCAGCAAAAGCTTGCAAAAGGGAAACACAATCTACTCACAACCACGTTTCCACACCCATTTCTAAAGTCAATTTTTAAATAAAAAAAGACAGTGTCACCTGTTTTCCTAACTTTCGAACTGTAAACCAGTGTTCCTTATAATTACAAATAAATGATTTTTCATTTCTGTAAAAAGAAAAACAAAAGGTATAAATAAAATTAAATACTCTAAAATAAGAGTACATATTAATGTTTAAGATCTTTGCTACCACTAATTTGAACTTATATAATAAAGTTTCAGTAATACAACCATTGATGTTACATTAGAGAATACTCATACTGCTTTTATAACATTTAGGAAGTTGTCAATATCACTGAAATCTCCATATATCTGTGATGCCACAGATACTAAAATATCATGAAGACAGGGAGGACAGATGCTCTCATGCACACCCAAAAAGAAAAAAAAAAAAATCAAAGCCAGGGAATAATACAAACATCAAAATACAGCAGAGCTTGAAATAGCAATTTTAAAGAAAGATTTAAATCATAGATTAAGAGTATTTTTTTCATTAAAATAAAAGCAGGGTGCTATAAAAAAGTCTTACATAGGGTCGATCCCAAGTCTCTGGTACTCTGGGCTGTTGAAGAGGATTAATTCTAAACCCCACACTTTCAAGGCATTGCTTATAACCTGTCAAAAAATAGCACTTTTCATAAGTTAAACCAGTCAAATCTAAATTCAAGCAGTGCAACCATCTTAGCTACTCTAAGCAGTTACACTCTTTTCACAAAACTTAGATTTCAAAACATTGCCAGGAAACCTAGGAATCACATTTTTCAAAATGTATCTGTCATGAATCTACAAACTCTTATTTTATTTAAATGGAAGTAAAAAACCTGGGATTTAACTTTACAGTGTTAATGAGCTTACTCCCCCAAACAAAGTAGTAATTTCACCTTCCACAGACTCTTTGTAAGTTGTCATCTCTCTGCCTGCAATGCACTGCTCTTCCCTCACTACCCTCCCATATAATCTCAATCTTTCTTCACAGTAACTACTGAAAATTTTGTGCCACCAGATTGTCACAGGATCTAACCTGATCACAAACTCTTTTACAATAACTCTTTAAAACTACATGAGATAAATCTGTAAGAATTTTTAAGTTAACAATTCCACTCCCACTTTCAACAAGCCAACTGTGCAGCAAATGACAAGGCAATGACAGGACAAAAACGCAGAATAAAGAAGCATTTTTTTCAGCTCCAATACTGAAGCAGCCCAATCAAGGACACAAGGAAAGCCAAACTGTTAATGGTTTCTCACTAAATAAAAAACAAGCCCAGTCTGCCGTAAGGAAAAGAGGCTCTTGGGGGAATCTGGAGCATTGACAAGCACCTGAAAGCCTGGGAGACAGTCAAAGGGGAAAAGCATTGCCTAGAGCTCTAATCTAGACACAAGCCCCACTTTGGTGTTCAAAATCTTTTTTGTTGTTGTTCTGGTTTAAGTGTGTACTACTGATTACTTTTCCACTAAAAAAACAACCCCGAACAAAAAAACCAACCCAAGAAAAATCTGCAGATCACTGTAATAACCTGTAACCATTGCTAAGGGCTTTCCACTCTATAATTTGAGAAAGCAATCTGAATTCTGCTTTTTTCCCCTGCAGTCTGTGGGAGCCAAGGCCTACATCTGAAGTGACCATAAGAAGCAGCTTAGAAGTTAAGCTTATTGCCAGCAGGTGTCATTTCACAGTTTCAGATTCCATGCTTCTCCCATGTGTTTAAGGGCCCAGGAACTGAAGAACTGCAAGTCACCGTTCTTAATGGAAAACACCCTGAACATTTGGAAGTCCAACACTTAATCTCATTATGACCATAGACTGGAAATTAGATGAAAAAGCTCAACTCCACTTAAATTATATAAGAGAGTATATCTTGCATAAATAGAAAATTGTGTTAGAAGAGAGTTGTGCTTACTTGAATTGAGAAGAAACCACTATCATCCATATTTACAGAAGGCTGCTGCTTGATGTGAGGTTGGCAGGGAGAAAAAGAGAAAAATGGTGTAAGCATAAAAGGTCAAAAATTACTGAGTTTTGAAAATAAATGTAACTGCAGATTCTTAAAGCAAGAACTTATGTCCTTGTCTGTAAGGCTGATTACAATGCCCAAAACAAGCATATTAATTTAAAACTCAAACCTTTAGAGATGCTCAGTGCTTGAAGGGCAGACAGGCATAGGAATTTATGTTCCTATCTGACACTGGCTTACAAACACTGATCCTCCTTGCCATGCTCAATCTTCCTACTTGTAAGATGAAGGTAATGTAGCTTTTTGTGGAATTATTGTAAAGCTATACTAGTAAAATTTGAAAATGCCACATCTAAGATGCACGGATGAAAAGGCCTATAAATTTAAAAAGCTTCAGCACTAGAAAATTAACCTTGTCCATCTATGCAAGAATAGCAGGTCTATGCCAGACAATATTATGTTTCAGGCAAACATCAAGCAACCTCAGATGAAGATGATTTTACCTGTAAAAATGTTCTGTATTCTTCACTAGATACTCCTCCCTCTGCCATTCTCATCCTTTCTTCCTCATCCAACTGCTGTGCAATAGAGGATAATTCAACAGGACTAAAGTATTCCCCTTGCAGCAAATTATTCAGACAATGCTGAGCACACAATGAGCCTTCTTGCTAATATTGGAAGAGAAAAATACCAAATACCAAAAAAAAAAAAAAGAAGGTTAATGTAAACTCCGTAAAATAAGTCAACCATTTAATTCTGGCAAACTTCCTGCCCTCCCCACTCATGCAGAATACCGTATTTTCTTTGAATGTATTACACTGCAAGCTACACAATACAACCCTCCCATCGACTTGATGGGAAAAAAACCCAACATGCATACTACCTTATTTCCTCAAAGGAAATGTCATGTAAACATTGCTTTTGGAAACTCCATGAAAATTGCCAATGACCCAACAAATCACACAGCGACTCTGCAACCATCAGAACAACGGATTCTATCCTCTTCCAAATCATCAGCACATGAAAATGAAACAATTTAGATCTCTACTTCCCAGTAACAAACACTTTCTACAAGAGACACTCCCATCAGGCGTTAACTTTTCTTCCTGTGCAGGTGAGGCTATTGACAATCTGCTTTCCATGTTACTGCTGAGAAAGTGAGTAGGAGCTGGAGGAGGACTGAGGCTCATTTTGTACATGAAATTTACATACAGGAAGTAGGTAAATAAGCTTGTACCACCAGTTCCAAAATCTTGATGACAATGATGAGGGGACAAGAAAAAAATTATGAAATTCAGCACATTGAACATTGACAATATTTTTTTATTGATAGACCATTTAAATAAAACCCACTTCAGATACTTTGTTACATATCCAGCACATTACAGATTAAAAAAATGCAATGTAACATTTTTAGAACATCAATACAAATTTTAAATGAGTCAAATAGCAATGTCAGTAATGATTCTGTAATACAAATTTAAAAACTCTCTAATCTGAATGAATGCATGTCTGGCTCCATAATTTTCATAAGTGAGATAAAATACTGCCTTGTTAAAAAAAACCCCGGCACAAACCAACCAAAATGATTTGCAGATTCCCATGAAAAGCACCATTTTGTTACAAAAGACCTAAACTCCAAGTGCAAGACAAGTAACATCGGTTTAAAAGTCCTACTTTTCTCTTTTGTTTTAACCAGTTTTAATTTTTATTTACATTAAGAACTCTAATATGCATGCTTTTTCCTGACAACAAACCCCCTCAAGAACAATACAGAACATCCCTCCCTCACACCAGACCCACTGAAATTAAAACTACAAAATTTTGCCTTTGAGGAATACTCTTTAATTTTCCATAAAAGCATCATACCAATCACATGTAGAACTCTCCCCTGATCTCCCTTACAGCAGAAACCTCGAAAGTTCCCTCTACTCCAGATTACAGAACCTTCCTAGGGCTTCATCACTGAATTGAGCAATGAGTGACTAAAGCTAGGCTGGCTGTACAGCCCAGCATCAATGGAACCCAGACACCTCCCCCAGCTCACGCCCTTCCTGCAACAAGAAACTCAAGACTAAACAGCAGCTTCTGTCCCTCTGTGACCACATTCCTACTGCGGGTCGTATGACAACACTGTGACAGAAGAACCTGCTCAACAATCCCAGGTTTCTCCACTAGAATTATATGAAACTGATTTACAAACAGAGAGATACCAAGATATCTCTGAAAATTAGTTGTATTATAGGCTTGCATCTTAATTTCTCTAAGAGGACCGTTCTGTGTTCGTATGGTATAATCTGAAAGTAATAAACTTCAATTTTCTTATATAAAAGTTGGACATATTAAGTGCAAAATGCAGAAAACTGATCCTACAGTTTTTAACTGACTTTAAAGTCCATTATTTTGTGCAAAGAATATTGCTTTGTCTCCCCAACCTGAACTTCCTTCATTGAAATCTCTCCTGATGTAAACTGCTGCCCTGCTTTCAGTGTTTTCAATCACTTGTATCTTACCAAGGAAAGGACAAACTTTTCAGATGGGAGCTCCTGAAGCCTCACCCTTAAATCCTATTTTCTGCAACTGCATTTCCCTCTTAAAAATGCCACATTGCTTAGTTCTTTGTTTTATTAAGTTTTCTTTATAAAACCACGTTTCTCATTCCTTTTTATCAAAACACCTGGTGTATGCAGACTCCAACAGGAGGGTGTGCTTGAACATGCAGCACTTTAAAATATTTTGATAGCACTTGATGCAGAAAAAAAATACCCTTAAGAAAAAAAGGCAGAGATTCAGTTAAAATTTCTCTAAAATAAACAATAGAATAAAAATATTTGTTACTACAATTTAAAACACATTCAGGTGCAACTTTTTAAGTGTGTAACTAACTTACCAGAGAGCAGATATGTTTCACTTGAGAGACTGTAAACTCGCCCTTCCCCAGAATCTGTAGCAACCATAAGTTACCATCACCTTGTAACTCTGAATGTATTATGCTTTGTCACTTCAATTTCAGCAGTTTTGTTATTAAATTACAGAGAAACTTAGTCATAAAAGAAGAGTTAATTCATATTGTGATAGGCTAGGCCATGTAGGAGAAGAGTACACTTCTTTTAAACTATTTTAAAATCTAGACTGAAACTCAAGGTCACTGAAGCACAGGCCATCATGGCTGAAATCCAACACTCACCCTCTGAACAGCAGCTACTTAACACCACAACACTTGCCAAATTTTGCAACCCAAATCTACTCAGAAAGAACACTCCTCAGTTTTTATAGATTTCAGAAAAGCCATGTTTTTAAGGAAGTTATACAGCTATCTTAATTTCCTAAGGAAACTACCTTGGATCATGGAAATAAAGTAACAGAACTAGTGTTAAGATTAACACAATAAAGTTGAAGAGGCATTGGTAAAGTACACGAAAGAAAGGCAATTATAATTTGAAGTGCATTTAAACAGAAACAGCGCAATTTGGGAACCTGGATAAATCACAGCAGTTCACAGAAGCATTTGTCCTCCAAAACAGGAAATACTGTTTGGCACGCTGAAGCACAGAATATGAACTGGGATTTCTTTAACAGCTCTCCCACTTCCTGCTCATTACACAACGTCAACCAAGGCAGGTTCTGTGAAGAGATGGGTCTGAGAGCACAGGGACTGCCACTGCTCATCTTCATACTCATTTCTCAGCCATGCGAGCTCTCTCTCAAGAAACACAAGCAGCTGCAGCCTGCACCTTCCCACACCTGAGGCCTGTTTCTGCAGTCCCCAGAAGCACGGTCCCCGTGCCAAAGGGGACGCTGAGGCTCAGCCCCGACTCTCCTTTCCCTGCAGGGCTGGCAGAGCCCAGCTGGGACGGGCCGTAGGCACGGGCACGGGCGAGCGAGGGCCCCGGCTCTCTCCCGAGGCAGGGCACGGGCCGCTGCCTCAGGCTGGAAGGACGCCAGGGAGGGGCAGCGCAACGCGGTCCGACCCCACAGAGCCCGAACGCACCCCGGGAGCACCGGGGGCTGCCCCGCGGTCAGCGCGGGGACGGGAGGCCCAGCCGCCGCCCCAGCAGGTCCTCAGGGAGAGCCCTCGCGCGCCCCCCGCCTCCCCGGCCCGGACGGCCACAACCGACGGCGCTGCGTCCAAGGGAGGCGGGCGGCGGGAGGCGCCCGGGCCCCCCTGGCTGCCTCACTCACCCGCTCGTGGAAGATCGACTCCATGTTTACCGAGGCGGCCGCACCCCT
>VZRZ01003263.1:261065-338442 GCA_013398175.1 Climacteris rufus
GGCGGGGCCCGGCGGGGCGCTGGAGCCCCGGAACCCCCGCGCGGAGCCCCCGGCCCGGCCCGCGCTGTGCCCCTGCTCGGGCAGTCCCTGCGTTGGAGGGGTCGAGATCCTGGGTGCGCCAGCTCCGGGTGCCCCATCCAGCTCCGCGGAGCTGCTGTTAACTGCGCTGCTCTTAAGGATCCTTTTACAAATTATTCTTAATGTATATTGTAGGAAAAAAAAAATCTCCTAATAACAGAAGACCTGTAACGGTCGAATGTTAATATCTCAGACCTAATTGGTATCCAGCAGCTGTATTGAATAGTATTAACACCGTTACCCTGATCATTTTCAGGAGCGTGTGAAGCTAGATTTAAGTAAATGGACTTTTTCTCTGTGTTAGTCAATGAAACATTTTGTCCCCCATTCAGATTAGTTCTTTTGGAGAGCAAACACTTGGCGAGAAAAATGACATCGATTATCAAGCTGACTACGCTCTCAGGGGTGCAGGAGGAATCTGCCCTTTGCTATCTGTTACAAGTAGATGAATTTCGTTTTCTTTTGGACTGTGGCTGGGATGAAAACTTTTCTATGGATATTATTGATTCTCTGAGGAAGTAAGTAGTTCAGTTCATACACCTTTTTTGTCAATAGCTCTTGGCCTTTTCAAAATACCATGCCAATGGTATATGTATGGTGTTGCTAAATCCAAAATTGTTCTTCTGTTTTGTTTCATGTATGTTTTATGTGAAGGGAATCACACTGCTGAAACATTTCCCGCAAAAACTTGGGATTTTTTCATGTCAGTCCAATGAGTTGTGTCTATTAATTGTAATTCTCAAACTCTTCTGTGTTTGTTGTGGTTTGTATGATTTGTTTGGGGTTTTTTTCTCATGAATGTGACACAACAGAGTTTGTGGGAGACTGACCTTGGCTCTCAACTAATTTAGAATGGTTAAGTAAGTTTTAAATGGAAGAAGAAGCCTTAGTGTATGTAGGCTAAATACAAAGTGGTTCAAGTTTTGCCTCTTGTTCCGAGTTGTTCAGGTAAACAGCTTCTGTCAGTACACCTGCCCTGCAGAGGGAAAAACCCCTACAAACCAAAATCTGTTCAGGTTTTAATACTGAACTTATGCAGGTTTACAGCATGGAGCTTTGCTGATTGCCAAGTTAGGACTGAAACATGGGAATTCAGGAAAGAAACTAAGCTTTTTGATACTGCTTTTGTAGCATTGACACACTCAATGTGTTTGAAATCTTTTACAAAGGATTGTTGGGTACTAAGGGTCATTTATAGAATTTTTTGAGTGTCTCACCTGAGAAGCAATTAGATAAAATTCCCTTTTTCGTAGCAGCCATTGAGAAGAATGTGTGTCCCCCACTTACTATGCAAGGGAACAAAAAGCTTTCAGCCCAACTTGTATTTTCATTTGTTACACGTTTTACGCACTCAGATTTTTCAGTCATGATACATAGAAAGTTTGTAGTCTGAGTTCTTATTTTATGCAACACTTCGCAAGAAAAAAATTCTGTTTTTAAAATTAATAAAATCCCACTTAAATGATATACTTGACCTTTGCTATATTCAAAGAAATATATTTTGATTTGATACTTACTAATTTAAGGATTGTTGTGTCTTTAGTCCTGTTACTTGGTCTTTCTCATCAGAAGAAAAGTTGTAGTCTGTTTATAGGTGTATAAACAATTAAATGCACATCTGTACCGACAATATTTTTAGTTCCTCAGTTAATTTGCTTTCCCGTGTTCACATATATACTGAGGTCTTTTTCATCAGGAGTTTGATGTGAAACTTATGTCTTCCAGATTTTGAAGTTACGTTTTCTGAAATGACTGGTGTTTTTAAGTACTTGAACATTAGGAAATACGTGTAACTTTTAATTATGATTTTTAAAGCTGTTCCAAACCTTGAAGGGTTTAAGTGTCATAGTTTGGCATTCAGGCTGTGCATATATTCTCAAAATAACACTAACAGGACATGTACAGAACCATACAGAACTCCTTTCAATGGCTTTTGTTGTCCTCTTTTTATAGGCATGTGCACCAGGTTGATGCTGTTCTTCTTTCCCACCCTGACCCTTTACACCTTGGTGCACTTCCATACGCAGTTGGAAAAATGGGCTTGAATTGTGCCATTTATGCAACTATTCCTGTCTATAAAATGGGACAGATGTTTATGTATGATCTCTACCAGGTATGTTTAAGTTGATACTTTCATACACAACATCTTTGGTATGGTGGAGTGCTTGAAGGCTCTGTACCTCTTTTTTGTTTTAGTCCCGCCATAATACTGAAGATTTCACACTGTTTACATTGGATGATGTAGATGCAGCCTTTGATAAGATACAACAGCTGAAGTTTTCTCAGATTGTGAACTTGAAAGGTAAAGTTGTCACCAAAACCTCAAGAAATTATTGTTGGTGAAAAGCAACAGAGTCATTAAGAGTAAAAGTAATTTTTTAAAGGGAGTGAGTTCTGAAATGTTGTGTATTTTGCAGTGCTGAATTCGTTACCCCACCGGTCTGTATCAGCTGAATGTTTGCCTCAGCAGTTGTAGATAGAAATGGATAGAATTTTCACGCAGTGCAGGGGAGGTCCTGCCAAGGCCTTTTTAGATGTTTGTTTCTTGTTTGCGTTTTTGTAACTTTTCTTGAAATGTACTCATGTCTATGAAAAGCATTTACTTATGTCTAGTGGTAGACACCTCAGAACTCTTCATAATGAGTAACACAAGGGAAAGCTTTCTAGAGCAGGTTGCAGAAATGAAATTAAAGCATGGCCATGATTTAATGAGGAGTTCTTCACTCGCTCAGATCATACTAAATGTAGCTTATTGCTGGGAACTGTGGCAACCAGACAATCAGCAGCTTTCCACTCTTTTTGAAAGTAAAGATCAGAAAGAAGTGGAAACTCTTCTTGAACCCATAAGCTGACCATCAGCAGTTTGTCCTGAAGTGCAGTATCTCACAGTTTCATGAAGGGTCCCTGCCAAAATACGGACCCAGTTATTTGGAAAATAGGAATAGGATGTTATCCTTGAAAGACTGTTGGCCCCTTTTCAAATACCCCTTGGTATTTGTAGCAAGGCTGTGTCTATGCTGGCAATTTTTATGTCTAAAGAGTAATTTTAGTGTACAACTTTTTTAAAACAACCAACTTCTGTTGTAATTAATGGATTTGAAAAGAAGCATTTAAGCATTGAAAAGAAGCATTAATGGAAGCATTTAAGAAGATAATGTATGTTTCATTATTACTGTGCACTTCAGGCAGCAGAGTCAGTGAGTAATGGTCATGGGTGGTCTCATTTTAATCTGATAAAGATACAGGCTTTTATCAATGACAAGGAACAACAGTGCATTCAGAAAATGCATCAGGTGCTGAAAAGTTCTGTGATCCTTGACTGCAGCACATGAACACCTTTCCTGCTATGGCTGAACTTGCGTGTTTGTCCTTCTGGAAAGCTTCCAGATTGTGCAATTTATCTAAGTTTTTCTAAGCACCTCAACAGTGAATGATATAGTAAACATTTAGTGTTATCCCAGAGAGGGGCCTGGCTCTCACCAGTGTGCTTGTGTTCTTGTGATACGTTTGTTACATAATTTACTGTTGTTTAGGTGTAAGTTACAGCAGCTCTGCAGTGCCTCTGAGTATCAGTGGGAGGTGGAGGGAAGAAGTGATCTTTAGTTCCTTTATTCTGAAGGAAATATAGAAGTGAGTTGCAGAATATTTTGATGTTACTGATTAGATGGGAAGGACAGATATTACTGATTTTTCATACTTCATTTGACATTTCTTCTCTGTAATAATTTAGGCATTCAGTTGTTTAAAGTTACCAGCTCTTGTTGAGTAGTGGGTTTTAATATGTGTTATGTACCTAAAATACTGAAAACTTTTGTAGGCAAAGGACATGGTTTGTCAATCACACCATTGCCAGCTGGACACATGATAGGAGGCACAATATGGAAGATTGTCAAGGATGGAGAGGAAGAAATTGTTTATGCCGTTGATTTCAACCACAAGAGGGAGATGTAAGTTCAACACAGCAATATGTAGTTCTTAGCTGTGTTAGGTGTGTATCATTTAGTGTGTGATAGAGGTATGGAAACAGAAGTGCATTTCGAGTTTTAAAAAGACCACTAATTTAATTTGCATCAAGATTAATCAGTTTGATGCAAGCCTTAACTCTGTGTTTCTTTATTCCATTCACTTTTATGTATTTGTAAGTTTGAAGTAGGAAATATTCAGCAGCTGAGTAGTTTGATTTCTATACATGGAAATATCTGGAAGCTAGCTGTGTTATTTTTTCTCTTAAAATAGAAATGCAAAGAAGTGAGATTTTGCCTTTTTTTCCACAGCCATCTGAATGGATGTTCCTTGGAAATGTTGAGCAGGCCTTCGTTGCTTATTACAGATTCATTTAATGCCACTTATGTACAACCCAGGAGGAAGCAAAGGGATGAACAGCTGCTGAGTATGTATTGTTTGGGCTTAAAAAATATCAGTAATGGGATTTATTAGCCACTCTAAATTATTTTTCTGTGAGAATTTAATCAGCATCTAAACTTAAGAACGCTTATTAAAATTTATCAAGTTTTGAATTACTCTTTTCTGTTGATACTGTGACTTAAGTGTTTTCCTAAAAACAATGAACTGTATTTGAAAACAGATTTTACCCAGTATCGATAAATCTCTTCTGGGATTTTAAAATTACCTTCCTCAGCACATTCTTTTTTGAAACTCCATTTTACTGTTGTTTTTTAATTATAAAAAATGCAAAAAAAACCACTGAGGCAGTGAGATCTTCAGAGCTACCGAGAAAACTTCAGTTCCCTTTAATGTTGGTGGGAATGTGGATTTGGATCTCTTTTGAAGTTTCATTTATTTTCGTGTTCAGTATGCTTTTGATTTGATTGCTAGTGTGATATAACAAGGAAAAAAACCCCAGACCCCACCACAAACATTCTAACTTTGGTTCAAAGTATAAGTAGACTTTTGTTTTGTTTTTAATTCTTCTTAGCTAATGTTTTGGAGACATTACGAGGTGATGGCAATGTATTAATAGCCGTGGATACAGCAGGCAGAGTTCTGGAACTTGCTCAGCTTCTTGATCAGATCTGGAGAACAAAAGATGCAGGATTAGGAGTCTACTCTCTAGCACTTTTGAATAACGTCAGCTACAATGTAGTGGAGTTCTCTAAATCACAGGTTTGTTTTGATTTTAAAATGCAATTATGAAGAGTAATGGAACATCTATGCAAAAGCTTTTCCTTTTAACAGTAAAATGGCAAACTTGATGAGAAATATTGATGTAATCTTGGGCATATTGCATCCTATACTTCATGTCAAGCTTGCACTGTTGTAGAACTTGTATTCTTATAGATAACTTCTTCTAATACATATTTTAGGTTGAATGGATGAGTGACAAGTTGATGAGATGCTTTGAAGACAAGAGAAACAACCCTTTTCAGTTCCGCCATCTCTCCCTATGTCACAGTCTGTCTGATCTGGCTCGAGTGCCTAGTCCCAAAGTGGTTCTTGCCAGCCAGCCTGACTTGGAGTGTGGGTTTTCTAGAGATCTTTTCATTCAATGGTGCCAGGATTCCAAAAACTCTATCATTTTAACCTACCGCACTACACCTGGAACATTAGCACGATTCCTGATAGATAATCCTGCTGAAAAAGTTATAGACATTGAGGTAAGAATTCTCTCTATAGCTGAAAGTTTTTATTGTGTGCCATCTGGGGGTAATATGGGCAAAACTGAACAGAGTTCCCTTTTGGATCTTCTGAAAACCCTTCTAGTGGGGTTACTGATCTGGTAGGAACATACTGATCTGAAATCAGTATGTTGCATATTTGTCAAATTGTGGATAAACTTACATAAAAATAGGTCTCATAGTGAGAACTGCAAAATGCTTTCTCATGGTGTGGCAAAATTAATACTCCGTAGAACTGAGCATGAAGTTCCTTTTAAATATTTAACTTTAGACAACACTTTCCTTTGTGTTTTTATTATAATAGAAAAAAAATCTGGTTGCAGTTGACATACAGATCACCAGATATGATGAATTAGTCTTGCTGGAAGATACTCCAGGTTTGAATGAGGGGAGAATCAAGTCAAATTAGTATAATATATCCCACCAGGATTAGAAAGATCAGCAAATGCTGGAAATTAAGAGACAATTAATTGCTATTCATGCTTTCAAATTAATTTCAATAATCTATACACCTGTGTCTACTTATTTCTGGTAAACATTGTTAATTTATAGAAGTCCCCTGTGATTGCAGTGATAATTTCAGTACTGATGATGCAGCTTTATTTTAGTTTTAGCTTTGATTGGAAGCATTGAATTACAGTATTAGATCATTACTAGAATTCAGTTTATTCAAAGTGTACTCAGAAAATAAGGAACAAAATCTACCATTGTTTTGCCAGCTAGTATGACTTTGCTAGGTTCTCCTGGTTTGATGTTAATGATAGAAAAATTAAAAAGCCACTGCTCATTTAAGAGTATTTCCCTTCACTTACTGGAGAGATATTTCCTGAAGACATCTGAAGAAATTTTTGTAAAGCTTAATTTATTTTAATATTTTTAGAAATGCCTTCCTTTACAGGAGACTGTGCTAATTGACAGTATTATGACATTACCACGCCAAGGTGCCACACCTTTGCCATAGTTTTGTCTTGTATGTGACAAACAAGTTGTACTTCCCTAGGTACCTAAGTACAAATATTCTTGTTAGCAGCATGTAGGAGAAGTATTAAAATTGTGTCAACTCCTCACAGTAACATTAATTTTAATTCTATCTGCAGTTGAGAAAACGTGTCAAGTTGGAAGGAAAAGAACTTGAAGATTACCTAGAAAAGGAGAAACTAAAGAAAGAAGCAGCCAAGAAGTTAGAGCAGTCTAAAGAGTGAGTATGTTTGCTATTCCTGCATTCTGCTGTTCCCATCAGAGTTGAGATTTCTGTGAGATCATTCTGCTCCTTCCACTGTTTACAGGAATAAATGAAAGTTATAGTTTCAGTAGACTTGTCTGAGGGTGCTGAGGAATTGGGAGTGGTTGTCTTTGACCTGTTGTTCTGATAGACCCAGTTTCATCTGCCATTTGTGAGCTCTTTCTCAGATGCGTAAACCGCCCTTGCCCTTCTGTGCTCAGTGTGTTTATGTAGTATGAAACCTGAATTAAAAGAGAAGTGCTAGGTTTTTTTGGAATGTCATTTCAGGGCAGACATCGATTCCAGTGATGAGAGTGATGCTGAAGAGGATATTGATCAGCCAACTGTACATAAGACCAAACATGATTTGATGATGAAAGGTGAAGGTAGCCGGAAAGGAAGCTTCTTCAAACAGGCAAAGAAATCTTATCCAATGTTTCCAGCTCCTGAAGAAAGAATTAAATGGGATGAATATGGCGAGATCATCAAGTACGTGGTGGTAATGTATACTCACATATAGTAGCTATGAAATAATTAAAAAATAGAAGGAATTAAAATCACCATTTTGTCTCTTTCGCAGCAGTGTTCTATGCTCCTCCAACAACTAAGTCTTACAGGAAGCTTATGATAGAGTTGAAGCTGCAGAGTGCTGATCCTTCTCCTGTGTTCACACCTCTGACGATGTATTTTCACTCCAGGCTTTTTTTTAAATCTTAGGAGATACAAGATTTAAAATTCTTTTAACTTGCCTTTTTTCTGCTTTAAACTACACTGAATGTTAAATTTGTGAAGGGAAAAAACGCTGTTCACCCTTAGAAAATCTAGTAATATTTGTCATCTTTACATAAGGAATACTTGCTAGAAATCCTATTTTGCTAGTATTTCCCAAGTTATTAAAGTTCTTTTCTAAGATAGGAAAGTCAGATTTTCCAAATGAGCTCTGTTTGAGTATGGAAATACTGAAGGCAGGTATAATAAAATTGTTGGCAATAACAGTTATAAAAAAGTCTTAGTAGTGTCAGCATTGTTTGTTTTTATGTTAGGTGGTGCTTTGGTTTTACTCTAAAAAGCAAAATGCCTTTCATTCTTTAGACCTGAGGATTTTCTAGTTCCAGAACTTCAAGCAACAGAAGAAGAAAAAAGCAAATTAGAGTCTGGTTTGACAAATGGAGAGGAGCCTATGGACCAGGATTTATCAGATGTTCCTACCAAATGTATTTCTGCAACAGAATCAATGGAAATTAAGTGAGTGACTTAGTTCTTGTCAGTTCTGCTAGAACAGTGGCATGGGTACAGTGCAAATTGACTAAAAGCCTAGCTTGGATTTAAGAAAGTGGGAAAGAACTTTCTTTTTATTTACTTTTTTCCCTGGGCTAAGTTGTATTTTCTTAGTCTTTCTGGGAGCAGAGAACAGTCTTATGGTTCCCCACTCTTCAGCAATTTGGTTTGTTACCTGTCTGATGGAGACAACTGGAAGAGGTAGAACAAATGATACAATAATACGTTAGCATAGATACTTAAATATGTTTTATTAAAATGATAACATAATCAAATATGCTAATTTAATGGATAACTTACTGTTTTGATAACTGTGTAAGTGAATTTTGTGAATGTATAGTGTTAAAAACACACACATGCTGATACTGGACAACTTTATCTAACAGATCCACAATCCTTGTGCTGACAGCTTTAGCTGATGTAGAATAATTTAAAAATATCTTAAGTATTTTGGAGCACTCAAAGGTTTAATCTTTTGAGCTAAACCATCATATTCTTGGGTTTTTAATTCAAATCAGAGCCAGAGTTACGTACATTGACTATGAAGGACGTTCAGACGGGGACTCAATTAAAAAAATTATTAACCAAATGAAACCAAGACAACTGGTCATTGTCCATGGACCACCTGAGGCCAGTCAGGACCTTGCAGAATGTTGCAGAGCTTTTGGTGGAAAAGATATTAAAGTTTACATGCCCAAACTTCACGAAACTGTAGATGCAACAAGTGAAACCCACATTTACCAGGTAAGGTACTGGAATGTTTTAGTTGTGTGACTATTGTAGACTGTAGTAGAGCTGTATGGACAGAATATAATTTGACTCTCTGTTCTTTGGGAGAGGAGAGGTGGTACTACCTGTGGGTACAGTTGTTGTGTGTTCAAGGCATTAGCAGTGTTTTTAAAGCTATGAGAATTGCTAGTGTGTAAGAAATGACACAGGAGAAGTGCAGAGGAGACGTTGAATTTGAAAATAATAAACGTGAGTGAAGGGTCAGTGTCACAGTGTCTTTTGAGTGGGCTGTGCTGCAGATGGGTGGGTAGTTGGTTGCTTTATCTTTCATATGGTTGCAGCCTTGGTTCCACTATTGGAATCATGGTCCATTTGATGCAGATAACAATCTCTAAGAGTAGGGCTTTTTAGGGGGTTAAAGTCCTAGAGTGCACCAGAGGAATCAGGGTAAGGGCACTTAAAAATCTCATGTTTACAACATCTTTTTTACAATAAATTAGTGGTTACCATTTTTTTGGAGAGTTGAAATTTGGAACTGCTCTTCAGTAAGCTAAATGTATCTAGAATCTAGATCTAGAATCTTTCACTGGATTTGCTAAGACAAACTGAGGAACTCCTTGGCTGCAAAAGAAGTTTCTGTTTTTTAAAAGGAAACGATTGCTCTTGCTGTAAATTTACTTCAGGTTTGCAGTTCTGTAGGTTCTTTTTTTATTTTAGCCAAGATGAGAAAGGTATTGAAATCTGTGCTGCTTTTTAAGTTAAGTAATGATGTGAGTGTTACACATAATAAATTTTGAAATTTTCTTGCCTTGCCCTAATACCTGTTCCCTCCTTTCTCTCCACAAGAGTGCATGAATCAAACCCATTGGAGAGACAGTGAAAGGAAACCTGCTAATCTTTAAATCTTAAAGTAAGAACTCTGTATTTTCCATCAAACTAATACACTTTTATTTTTGTGCAACCAGGTCAGGTTAAAAGATTCTCTCGTCAGCTCTCTTCAGTTCTGTAAAGCCAAGGATGCTGAGTTGGCTTGGATAGATGGTGTTCTGGACATGCGGGTTTCCAAAGTGGATACTGGAGTTATTTTGGAAGAGGGAGAGTTGAGGGAAGATGAAGACTTAGAGATGCAAGTGGATGTGCCTTCCTCAGACTCAAGTGTGATTGCACAGCAGAAGGCCATGAAAAGTCTCTTTGGTGATGATGACAAGGAGATGTGTGAGGAGAGTGAGATCATTCCCACTCTGGAACCTCTGCCACCTCATGAGGTACAGAAATTATGCTGGTCTGGATTTCTTTTATGAAGACCTCTGTATTCATTTGTCTTTTTCTAGTGCTTAGAGGTTGATGCTGTGTTCTTACTCAAATGAAAGCGTAACTGAAACTAGATTTTCATCTTTGATTCCCTTTGTTAAACCTGGTGCCGTTCTTTGTTCAGATTTTATGCTTTTCGGTGAGGATGATCGTTTGCATCCATTAACAGTGCCTAGCATACAGTACCATCTATTTATGAAGATAAGATTTTAATAGTGTGTGTCATATCTGTAATTAGTACTTGCAGATAGAGAAATTAGTTGGTGTTTAGTCATTTTCAGATTTTATTATATTTTGTTGATGCTGTGGAAAATACTTCATATACTTGAGATACAGATCTTTGACATTCATATGTCTGCTTCTATAGTACTAATTTGAGAGTTCATTAAATTTATCTTTTCTATAAATTTATCCTTACTCTTAAAATGCTTTGCGTTTGAGGAGATATTATTTTATTTTTCTGTTGAATGATTCTGGTGCTTTTTAATCCTAGAGTTGCTTTTTAAGATGCTCAGTTTTACATGCAGTCTGTTCTAGGAGCTAGAGAACTATGGAGACAACTGTAAAGTCTGTTCAGATTCCTGACAGCCATCATAGAAGTCTGTACTGAGCAGCAGTACAGCTTACTGCAGCTTGGTCCCTGGCATAGCATGGCTTGGAAGAGGGATCGTCATTGTCAGCTTTCCATTTGTCTTCAATATGTGAGCAAAGAAGAAACTTTTGCTTTTTCTGATGGGTAATTCCTAAGGCCTTTCTATCCTGCAGGTGAACAGAAGTAGAGCCAATCCTCTAGAGTCCTATAGTCTAGGCCGCACTGCTGCCTACACAATCATGAGATCTTTGGAAAAATGAAAGGTGTTAAATAGAAGTATTAAAATTGTGTGTGTTGTTTTGAAGGTTCTTGGACATCAGTCTGTGTTTATGAATGAGCCAAGACTGTCTGACTTCAAGCAGGTTCTCTTGCGAGAAGGTATACAAGCTGAGTTTGTAGGAGGAGTGCTCGTGTGCAACAATCTGGTGGCTGTCCGCAGGGTAGGTGTTCTGTGTCTTAATGTCTTCAGTAAATAGTATTATAATACAAAACTAAGTTTCTCCTTAGTGTAAAGATAGTAAGTTGAAACATGTCTTTTTTTTCCAGACTGAAACAGGGCGCATTGGATTGGAAGGGTGTCTCTGCCAGGACTTCTACAGGATAAGAGACCTTTTGTACGAGCAGTACGCGATTGTCTAAGCCAAGTCCTGCAAAGGTGTTCTCACTTGAACTTTTACAGACAATGGAGGTTTCTCCCAGTTCTGACTTTTTGTAGTTTTCTAATTTATACAGGGAAACCTAATTCATAAAGAGCAATTAGTTGCCCTGAACATGTGAGTAACTGCTACCGTTGTTCATAAACCTGTTGGTACATTCCATGTAGTTGTCTCTTTAACTGTTACAACTTGGCATCTCCCACATGATACGTTATAAATGAGTTTATGACTATGAACACTTCTCAGGAAAGGTTCAGTTTGTCAGGGCATGTTTTGGTTTCACAGATTTCCTGCCAAAGAGTATGAAACATGTAAAAGTCATTCTTTTCTTCTAAAATAAGATAGGAAAATGAACTTTGGTTTCTTTGGTTTTGTTCTTTTCGGTTTCTGTGTGGTTGGTTTTGGTTTTGGTTGTTTGGGGGGTTTTTAATAAGTTTGATTTTGGGAACAGTTTCAAATATTTTCTTTGTATTTTTAAATTGAGGTTAGTTGAAGTACGTTATTAAATAGCCCACTTAAAGCTAGACGACCTAAACTTTCCTCCATTGTTAATCAGGCTCCATCTTAATGCTGTATCTGTTCCATCTTACTGATTTGTTCTGAAACAGCATTTCATATTCTTTATGAAAGTATTAATCTGCAGGATAAAAAAGTTACTTGGGTACTCTGAGAAGATTGGATGATATTTTCAGGCAGTTTAAAATGAAGTAATTGTGCTTTAGAGTAACTTCTGCACAAACTTACAGAATTTGTAACTCCTAGCTCTTGCAAAATGATGCCAATTCTAAAACTTTTTCTGAATTCTGATTTTAAAACTTTTCAAAGTCTAAAGCCCTTATCCATGCACTGCTGTTTGTTCAGAGTGCCATGAACCAAGTTCAGGAAGATCTTTTCTCTTGAAATCTGAGTTCATGTGATGTAATTAATGATTTTGTGCCATTTTCTGTTCTAGTTGACAGTGAGACTTCTTGTAGCTGCTGATGTTAGGAATTGACGTTACTTTTTAGGTGAAGATGGACACAGTTTTGAGTTCATTAATTTCTCAGAAATTAACTTATGCAAACAAATGACCTCTCAAGTTTATTTAATCCTTTTCTCCCCTGTTCATGTGTGAAACACCAGCTTTGGCAGTGGAGGGTTGTTTGGTTTTTACATGAGACAGCATTGTAATATATGCTCTTTGTGTGTGTGCTTAAATAAAACCTTTTGAAAAAGTGGCAAAAAGTAGCCCTGTGGGCTATCAGTGGAAAGATAATTTACTTTGCAATTCATTATCGACTAAAATTTTCTATCTGATACACAGACTATTCTGTTTAAAGTAGTAACTTAAAATTGAAGACCATGTTAAACATCTGATAGAACTATATACTAGAAATGTAAAAAACTTGAAAGTGTAATGCTGAGTGAGAATGTATTTTCTTACACAAAGAAAATCTAGAGATGAGTAGATGTCTCAGTGTTGTGGGTTTTTTTCTTTACAGTCTAGAAAAATGTTTATTTCCCTTATATTGAGAACCAGAACTTCATAGAAATGCTCTGGTTTTGTAACAAAGCTGTGTAAATTTATATGATGCTGAATACTTGTTACTGAATACTATTGTATTACTATTGTTGCTGATACTAATGAACTTTTATAAAGTGAATTGCTTTGTACATAATCATATTGGCCTTAGGACTTTTACCTTGAGGGCTTAGGATGGGAAGGGATCACACATGCCTGCCTGAAATACACTAATAAAGAAAAAGCCCCTTAGGAAGTTAAACTAAAAATAGTGCCCTTTTTAAGAAAGGGATAAAGTCAACATAGTGTGAGCATAAAACTTTCTGTCAGTTTTGTTTGTTTTTCTAACCTAATGATACAAATTCAGCTAAGATCAACAAAATTTTAGTATTATCAGTCACTAAATTCGAGTGTGCTGACAGAGAAGCCCAAATTAGTGCCATCACTGAGGAAAAGGCTCAAGTATGAGAAAAACAGCTGACTTCTTATTTTAGTCTGTTCAGCCTAAGTGTGGCTGAAGTGTGAAATCAGACCTAGAAAGCTGACATGCAAGGTGACAGTAGCCAGCTGAGTGCTGGGACTGGTGGGTAGTTCTGGACATCTGTAATAAACGTATCACAGGCTGCACTGGTGCTGTGGGGCAGGGGTGCTCCTCAGCTCTGCATTCATTACTTGTAGGCAGTGGGCAACTGAAGCAAATCCCCATTAATTTTGCCTACTCTGCTATCAGCTCCCTGATAGGTTCTTAACTATGATTTTCTTTAGACAGTAATTGAACTTCTCTGTATAACTTTCAGAGTTACTAGTCTGGTTCTGGTTTGTATCTGAACTAAAAGATGAATTTCCCCTTACCTTTAGGAAATGTCAGAGCTGCCATGGTCTGTAAGTTGCGTTTTCTGACTTCTGCATTTTCTTCATTAGCAGTAAAAGTTTGACAAGGAGCACCATTTCTTAATTCTGTGCTCTGTTGCTCTTGAGGGCAAGAACATTAACTTCACACATAGTTTTGGTATTCACCAATTAAAAATATTTCCTTCCAAATCTCCTGGATAGTTCAGATTCCTGAGATAAGAAGAGCCAAGGGTGTGTGGAGACACAGGAAAGGTGGAAACTTGCCTCCTTCTGTCCCCAAAGTCTGTAGTATTTGTGGGTAAATCCTAGCTGTTGTAGTTTCTTCTTCCTGTACCTACGTTGTAGCATGCAAAGGCATGTTTCTAAAGATTAGAGGAATGCAGAAGCAGAAATCCTTAATTATAAAGAAAATAATTCTAACATTAATTATTATGCTGTTCCTATTATCAAAACCTAGCTTTACCCTGAGATAATAATATTGTTTGTGACAGTCTCATTTTTAATCATTTTATGTTGACGATGTGTGCTGGAGATGAAACGCAGCTGAAGATCTTCTCCATCCTTCAACAATATTTGGATTTAACCAGATCCACTTCTCAAAAGACGCTGTTAATGGAAAGGTAGGATGCCCAGCATTCTGTCAGAGTAACAGTCTCATGAGATGTATTTGCTGGTAAAACTTACTTGGAAAGGCAGGGATTTTCCCATCTCTCTAGTAGCTTTTAACTGGGGTCAAACACTATGCATTTGGAATTAACAAGCAGAGACACCCTCCCTCCCTACCCTCCAATCTAAATAATTGTTAGAGGTGGTTGTACCCTAAACCATTTGTTTTGTACAGACTCAAGATTTCTTAATGGCGCGACACGTATTAATACTTCGCGTAGGAAAGGGGAGCGTATTGCCTGCTGAAAACACTTAAACCTGGTTCCAGCCAGGACAGGGTTAATTTTTGCAGCAGCCAGGAGGGGCATGGCCAGGACTGGAGGTTATTCTGTGCCACCTCAGGCCATTTTCCAAAAATAGGGAAGGGGTCCCTTCGTAGTGGCAGTTGGGTGTTGTTGTGCTCCCTTTGATGTAGGGTGAGCATGCACATGTGAATCACTCACCTCCCTCCTACCCTTCAGTTATTAATATTGTTGCTGTTACTGTTAATTTTCTTGTTTTGTTGCTGTTTCCAGTAAATTGTTCTTATCTCAACCCATGATATTCACCTGTTGTGCCTCCAATTCTCCTCTCCAGCCCCAACAGTGGAGGGAGAGGGAAAAGGGGGACTGAGTGAGCCATGGTTTGGAGTGTTTGAAGTGGAAGCACTAAATGGGAGAGTACCATTCCTAAACCATGAAAACCACTAAAATTTTGTGAGCCTTCAGCAAAAGTTATCTTGCTGTTAGGATCTGAACGTTGCATGATACTCTGTTTCATGGCTTTTACAGATGTTTTCATGGTTTTGAAAAGGAAGTGCTGGGGAAGATGACCTCACAGTCAAATCTGATAAAAAATTTATCTAGTAAACAGAATTTTAGGTCTTGATCTGAAAACTGTGAGAGAAACCAATGGTAGTTCAAAATGGGGTAATGAAACTAGATCAGAAGAATCTGTAAAATTGCCTGTAGACATTTATTTTTAAAAATACTTTAAACAGTATTAAGTTGTATCTTCTCTTGAGACTCTTTGTGATTGGATAAGAGATGAGATACAAAGACCAAAATTTCATAGAATCATAGAATGGTTTGGGTTGGAAGGGACCTTAAAGATCATCTTGTTCCAGCACCTTGCCATGGGCAGGGACACCTTTCACTAGACCAGGTTGCTCAAAGCCCCATCCAACCTGGCCTTGAACACTTTCAGATGGGGCATCCACAGCTTCCCTGGGCAACCTCTTCCAGTGCTTCACCATCCTCATAGTGAAGTATTTCTATTTATTATCTAATCTAAATCTACTCTCTTTTAGTTTGAAGCCATTACCCCTTGTCCTATCACTACATGACCTTGTAAAAAGTCTCTCTCCAGCTGTCCTCTAGAAACCCTTGAAGTACTGAAACGTGCTATAAGGTTTCCCCAGAGCCTTCTGTTTTCCAGACTGGACGACCCCAGCTCTCAGCCAGCCTTCATGGGACAGGTGCTCCAGCCCCCTGATCATCTTTGTGGCCCTCTGCAGCTGCTCTAACTCCATGTCCTCCCTGTGCTGAGGACCCCAGAGCTGGATGCAGCACTCCAGGTGAAGTCTCACCAGAGCAGAGCAGAGGGGCAGAATCCCCTTGCTCACCCTGTTGGCCACACTGCTTTGGATGCAGCCCAGGATACAACTGGCTGGCTGGACTGCAAGAGCACCTTGCCAGATCATGTCCATCCTGCATCACCAGTATTCAGTTTGGGTGTCTTGTTGGGTGACTTGTTTCTTGCACGTACAGAACAGGGCAGTTAGCCAAAATTGAAGTGAGCAGTATTCATTTTTTTAAGAGTACATTTTTTATTTCCAGTGAAGTTGAAAGCTTCCATTATAACAACACAAACTTTTGTAGAAACCCATTTCCTTGAAGTGTACTGGAAGGGCAAATACTTCATGATTGATGTACTGATGATTTGGAGGGTCTAAAATGGGCATAATAAGCAGTATATGTTGTGACCTGTTAATGTACATCACACTGCTTGACCAGTATTAAGCAATAGATGCAAGAGCATGTTGTTTCACATGGACTAAATTAATTACGTTGATAAAATTCTTAATGCTGTGTTGTAAGGGGTGTCTTAGTGTAGTCTGGCAGAGGAATTCTGAGGAGTGGTTGCAGTTCAGTGGTAAGTGAACTGATCCCAGTAACACTTCCTCACAGTGGTAGAAGAGGAATATAGTTACAAATGTATGGGAGAATTAGATTGTTTCATGCAGTGAACTTCACATTTTTCTGTCGTTAATAGGTTATGTATTACCACTGTAATAGGAAATAAAAAATCCAAAAATCAACCTCACTCCTGCATTTTTTAGCAGAACTTTCAGTAAACCATGTAACTTTTCCTGGAAGAGAAGCATCCACAGAAACTCTAAACGTTAGAAGAAGCAAGTTTGCTATATGAGCTTTAAGCAGTAATAACCTGCCTGTTGTTGCATAATCCTCTTAGGTGATGCAACAGCTGAAGCCATGATTCAACAGCTGAATGATAACGAGCTAAGCATCTGCCAGAAAGTATAGTTTGTAACTGCAATCTGACAGTCACCAATTTTGATAATGATAATTTTTAATAATACATTATTGTATTGTGTAGGCTTGTATTGTAGACTTTTCTTATATAGTTTTCATTTTCAGCACAGCTTTTTGGAAGTGATAAAAACTTCTCTAAAAGCTACTTTTGACAAATCGTTGCAAATTTGTTTAGAATTGTGGTAATTTCAGTTTAAAAGTGCTACAACCCGAACCACAAGATTTCTGTTGAACTTGGCCCAAGGCTGATACCAGTTTTTGTAACACTGACTCTGGACAATTACATGGGGAAAGTGGTGGAGGGAGCTCATCATGTTGTGTAGTAGTGGCTATCATGCGCTTGCTGGTATTTAAGATGTAGAAAATAAAGCATAACATTTAATGTCAATAACAATGTCAGAACTTTTGCAAGTAAATAAATATTCCATCTCCAAAATGTTGAAGTTTTTTTTTATTTTTTCCTTTGTGGGTAATTAGGTAATAGGAATAAATAGGTGTGAGTTACGAAGAATGAACTCTTAGGAAAACAACCGGTAAGCAACAGCTTTTGGAGTGATTGTTTTCTCAAGCTGGTGGTTTCGTTGATACCTTGTTAAAGTTGTCACTTAACTTGATTGCCTTGTCTGTGAGAAGTCTTGCTGGTTGTCTCCCCAGTTCTGAGCCATAATGTTGCCATACACAGCACACTCGTTTACTCGACTGCTTTACAGCTCTCTGAATCCAAACAAGAGCTCTAATTCGGAGTGAGGCAGTTTAGATCACTGAGAATTAGTTCTAGCAAAGAAAAAAAAATATTAATAGCTTAGAGGTTGAAAGATAACCTTTTATTAGGGTTTAAGGTTGTAATTTTATGTAAAACCATTGCAGTTAATCTAATCTGAAGAACCTACTGCTTCCTATCCAGCTGTTTATATTTTTGTAGAAAGAGCAAAAATGTGACTGGCCAGGTACCATACCTTATTTTCCAGTATACCCTGTTTTCCAGTAGTTGCTACAAAGCATGGGGTTTTTAATCTTTTAAGTCCATCTGTAAAAGTTTTATAGTATGCTCATCTCGGCTCTTACTACCAAAGTTTCTCAGAAATAATTCTGAAGCAGGTAGGTAATACGTCTTTATCAGTGATAACACTCAAATTGTGTAGAAAAATTGTACAAGAGGATTTTGAAAGGAAAAAATGGGACATAGAACTTAATCATCACTAAAACTTAGTAGAACTGTCAGCTGTTTAATTTCTGTATCTGCTTAGGATGCAGTGATAGGAACAGGCTTCTAAGGAAAGCTTTCTGATGACACTGCGATGAACTGGTCAAACAGAAAAAGGTTTTCCACACTTACCTAGCTGTTGCATATGCTTCAAGATGTGAGCCTGAAAATGTTTTCATGGTGTGGATTGCATATCAAAAAGTGTGAGATTTGGTGTGATAACATTGCCACCCATTTTGTAATTTTGTAATTTTATTATATCTGGGGCAACTGGTATGGCTTTTCCAAGTAATTATTTTTATTAGGACAATATCATTGTATCTTCCGTTATTTTCAGAGATCTTGTTTAACTTTCATGGTGAAAAAAGCCCTGAGCATGATGTAATCAATACTTCATAAATTATTGGCAGGTGCTCTGCAAGACATAGTAATGAGCTGTACTGAAAAATCATCAGGGAATTACTTGTTCTGCCGTTTTGCAGCTCCTGAAGGAGTTGCACAGCTGGCGGAGCATATTGCCCGTCACCATGCCAGACTTGGCATTTGAAAGGCTGCCAGATTGCTCTGTGCTGTTGTGCTAGTCATGGATCAGCAGTTTGCAACAGTATGAGGATAGTAAGCATTTTATTCTTTGCCCTTTTTAAGACCACATGAGTTAATACTGCATTTCTAAAGCATCCAACCTATTTTCTGAACCTACCAGGTAGTTGGGTTGCATTACCTGGTTAGATTAGCCTCCATGCTGCAAGAATCTATAGACAAGTTATGTTTCTGACATACTCTGGTAAATTTCTTTTAGTATCAATGTTTGGAGTTACTCTGTATAGCCTGCTTTTCATGTTTTATGTAATTTTTTTATGCTTCAGTATTTCTTTCATAATCTCCCTGATTTTACTAATGCACAATATTGCAAAAGCAGTATAAAACTAGTCAACAGACTTTAAATCATTTGTGTATCTGTAAACCTCTTATGCTGATTAAAAGTGTTAAGGCTATTAGTATTTTTTATGTAACTGTGTCTAAATTTAGTTTCTGTTGCAGTCAAAAAACACTCTGATATTGCAAACCATGATCCTAATCTGCTTCCTCTTGGAGTCGATGGTAACAGTTTTCAGCACAGTTTTTGTGTTTCTGTGTACTAATGACTTGAATAGTTAACATTGTGTTTATCATAGAAATTCAGTGTGCTGACTTTTCACAGTTCCAATTTCTGTCCCAGCAGTGTCAAAATACTATTTTTGTTGTTGTGTGAAATACGGAATTTATTTACTTTTGGGCATTTTTTTTTTAACTTGAATTTTTAAAATGTGATTTGAGTAGTCCATAGGCTTCTGCTTCATTGGTTGGAGGAAGGACTGTTAATATTTTTCTTATGTTAAATTCTTCTGGTTCTTGTATGGAAAGGCAAAAAGAAAAACAAACTGGAAAAGGTAGAATGCACGTAGTCCATACCTTCCAAACGGAATAGCTGTAAAATGCCTGCATGACAGCCTCATCCTGCAAAACTGCACCTATTCATCCATTCTGTGTAGCCTGGTCTAACTATTTGAACAACCTAATTATTATGAAAAAGCAATAAAGTCATGCAATCACATGTTACTGATTTTATTTCCTGCAATACTGTGCGCTGCTTTTGGTCAGTTACAATGTGTGGTCTTACTTTCACTTGTACTTGAGTTTTATGTCATGGCTGACAGCTTGCTGCAAAAACCAGCTTAAAAAAAAAAAAAAAGACCACTGGTGTCTGAGGTATTAAAATAAATAGTGAAGGAAGTCATAGCTCTGTGTTCAAGGAGCCATTTGGAAAGACTGAACATTTGAGCAGTAGCTTTGCTGCTATTTACATATAAAAATGAGTGCCTTTAAGCTCATGTGTGGAAATGTGTCATGTACATTATTTTCTTTTTTAAATGCAAAATTGAAGATTGTATTTCTAATGCATGTGTGCATGATTTCAGAAGCAGCTAGAGACTGCATGGTGTGAGCCATATTTACAAGTCACCAGCTACATACCTAAGAGTACAACATTTGAGTGCTTCTGGTAATTTTACTCCTGCGTTTGCAGGACTGTTCTGCTGTTTGTTTTCTAAGAAGCAACTTCCAAATTTTACAGTTATTTTGTGATCTGTGAATCGGATTTTCCTTTACTTGTCAGAATGTGCTCTAACAATGTTTTGTGTAACTTCTTGGACTAAATGATATTTACTTCTCCTTTTTATTTCATTATATTGATTATACCCATTCTGCCACTTAATAATTCATCAGATAGTTCAATCATATGTAGTAGAATTGTATGAAATGCAGAACTAGAGGGAATTTTTATAGTTGAGCTGCTAAATACTGAAAAATCTTCCTATAGTATTAAATGACTTTTCATTATGATATTGCCTTTTTTTTTAATTCCTTCAACTTTCTGAAATTGTGTTAAAAACAGTATTGATTTCCTAAGTGTATACTTCTGTAAGCCTTGATTTCTGATTGCAAGTGCTCTGCCACATCTTCTGTGTATTGTGACTCTAAAAGGGCAGATGGAGGGAAATCTCTGAATAAGATATTGCACTTAGAAAGTCTGCTGCTTTATGATGTATGTAAAATCTCTCCTATCAGTTCCACACACTACTTATTACACAGAGCTTTGACTTGCCTTGTGTGACTGATGAGAACTGCTGAAGTATAGTATTATTTACATTATTTTGAAAACTGTCAAGTCAAATGCTTAGCTTTGACTCCAAATTTGTACCCCTGGAGTTGGTAAGTAGCTTATGTCTCTATACAAACAGCTGAAATTTAATAGCAAGACACCTTTAATGTCTAGTCTGATTGGGCATTTATCTATGCTGATAAAATGGTATGCTGCAGGGAAGGCGAGGGGGGAAAGATGGAAGTGGTGAAGATAGGCAGATTCCTGCTTGGTTGTCTAATTATACTCCTGTGAGTATCTACTTAAGAATTACTTTCTGGTTTGTCAACCTCACCCTCTTTGTGATGTATGTTTATAATAATATGCTTTAGCATAACTACCTCCTCAAGCACTGGGCTTTTTTCTCTTGGTTGGATGGGTACAAGTGTTCTCTATGATCTGCTACAGTGTGTGGATAGGAGAGCATTCACTCTTTTACTAGCACCAGGTATGTGATTTAGGTGAAGAGAAGCCTAGTGCTCCCTTGCTGCCTATGGGAAGTGGAGGATTCAGAACATGAGAAGTTGAAATCTTCCCTTGGTATCATCTGGGTGTCTGCACCAGCTCTCCGGAGTTCTCTTTGCATTTCTTCCCCTTGGGAGTTTCTGTTTATTTTGCTTGTTTGTGGATAAAGTGGATGGATGGTTTTCTCAAATGCTTTTTTTTTATTAGGGAGACTAAGCTTGAGAGAAGAGTGCATTAAAGCATACTTGAATTTCTTACTCCAATTTACAGTTCCATACATTCTGGCTCTTTCAGACAACTAATTCATTCACTTGGGACACCCAACAGCTCTGCTTTTTGTTTTTTCTGTGACCTCTTTTACTCAACTCAGTGCTTTGTTGTCTCTGCTCTTCTAGGCATTTCAGCTTGTGGCAGTTCTGAAGTCAAGCCTAAATTAACATGTAGAGTCTTGGTAGCTCAGAAAGCGTGGGGGTTATCTCATAACACTTGTGGCATATTGACTGTTTGTTGAGACAGGAGTTGCTGTTCTTTGGGGATGCCTGGATAAATGTGGGGCAAAGCCATCCTTGATTTGAATGTTTTAGTCAAGAAATGGGCTATTAGGCTAATAGAACTTGTCTGCCTCTGCATTGCTGCTTTGTTCTTTGATGTTGCTGTCCGATTAAACTAGTGCAGTTCACAAAATGAACATCTCAGTAATACAGTCACACAATTTGTGGAAGTTATAAAGACTGTCAGTCAGTGAACCATGAAGTTTTTCCTTTGGTTCTATTCTAGGAGTAAAAAAATCTGTCTAATTTGCCATGACTTTTGGTGAAATTTGGTGGGCAGAACTGTTAAAATCTGTTAATCTGTTAAAACACTGTCTTTTCAGAACATTGCACTCCTGAAGATAATATTGCTGTCTTGAATGATAAAATGTCAAGGAGGTTCTAGACATTTTGAGTGCTTTTCATCATATCCAGAAGCTCTAGAAATAACTAATTTCAGAATCCTCTTGGCTAGTTGCTACTAGCCATATGGTTAAAAGAAGATGGTAGAATGCATTGCAGTTCAGAGATGAAAAGCACATTCTCTTGCTATGGTCATGACAAAGTAAGCAAAGGCTTTCAGTGCAAACACCTCCTCTCTGCTTGTCATGTGTTTGAAAAGAATTCCCAATATAAATGACTGCAAGTACAAGTTATTTTGATTACAAAAAACACCCCAACAACCAACGAAAAAAAAGAAGAAAAAGCAGGGTGTGGCTAATGTTTCTGAGGAGCAATCCTTTGTCCTACAAACCCAACTTGTGTGTCTGTACTGTGTGTTTGTGTGATGTCTTGCCTGCCATGTTCACCTGCCCAGTTCAGGTTCTGTGCCCTGGAACACACAGCACCATCACTCGAAGGCTGCACTTGTGGCCACAGGGCACGTGTGGTGTCTCAGTGGTGGTCTGCACCTCAAGCTTTGGAGACCAAAGGACATCAATGATGCAGTTCAGTGTGGGCATTAAGGAAGCTGCTTTGGTAAAGCAGGATGTTTATGTGTCTGGTCAAAATAAAGTCTCTTTTCAGGAAAGTACGTAATTGGAACCAAGGAAAGTTTTGTGTTTGAAATTGCATTGTGTTTGAAACTGCATTCTGTGTCTGAACAAACTCTTCCATTATAACCTCCAAGTAATGTTAAAAGTCACTTCTGATACACCACTTAAAAGGATAATTGATTTTTTCCTTTTTAGCTCCCCTTTGTACAGTTATTTGAAACCTCCTGCAGAAAATGTTAATTTGTTTTCAGAATGTATGTTTTTAAAGCATGAGTTCCTTAGCAGGTTGTGCAAGCTTTTGAAACAAAAGCTACTATAAAAAGAAATCTGAATGAAACAATTTGCATAGCAATAGCAACCCAGTTTTGGTATATATACTTAAACAAATGGAAATCTGCAGGGGGAAAATATACCCCAAATCTAGAACAGATAAATCCAAAGTAAATCAGGAGAGGATTTTCCACAATTTCATGTCAAAGACTGCTAAAGTATTAGTGATGTTCTACTTTAATATTATTTCAATATTTTGACTTACCTATTGGTGTAAGAGCAAGAGCAAGGCTAGACTGAGTTTGCTGTTATTTTGCTTTTTTTTTTTTCTTAAATAGTTTGTCTCTAACACTTCTGAGCTGTGTGATGCAGAGCAGGTCGCTGCATGGCCCTGTGCTGTGTGGGGCAGCCCGTGGCCATCAGCACTGATGCCTTTGAGCAAGAGCAGCAGCTGCGAGGGGCCAGAGGCACCACACTGAGAGGGCGGCTGCTCTTGGAAGGTGACCCATGCCAAAGGAGGGATCCTTAGAGGGGTGGCAGCTATGAGCACCCCACACTAGGGTGAGGATCCATCTAAGGAACAGTGATTGTGGGCACACAGGGTTGGAAACTTAAAGACCTGTGGCAATGTGGCAATGGAGTGGCAATGGAAAACCAGGAAGAAGGGAAGAGCAGCAGGTGAAACTGTTACCATGCAACCCCAGCTACCTGCCTCATCCATTGCCTTGACAGGGCAGTGGGACGGGCTGACTGTCACTGGTCCTTGGGCCATGAGAAGTTGGGATTGGAAAGGGGAGGAGATCTGTTCATGGAGGTGTTTATGCCCTCCAACCCCCTCAACATTCAGATGAGCAATCAGAATTTGGTGTTAACTGGCAATACATTACAGTAGGAAAAAAAATACTCAAGTTCCCAAGGTGTTCTGCCAGTGAGAGGTCTGTCTGCCCACTCTGAGAGTGTCCCTTCGGGCCACTGACCTGGCGAGTGGGACAGCAACTTACAGGCTTGTGTAAACATCCAGTGGTGTGAGTCACTAGTGGTTGATTAGCAATGTTACAGACCTCATCAAACATCCCATTTGCTATGGATGCCTTTGAAAGGGTTATGCCAGCATATAGTTTTTCACCAGATAAGTAAATTACATGGAACGTGGAATTTCTTGGAACCCCAGTTGGTTTAGTCGTGTTGCCTGCAATATGGTTAGGGAGGTGTGAGCCAGCTAGCATCAAAGCAGCAGATAAACTTGTCGTTTAGGAACAGGCACTAATGAAGTGTGAGCTGCAACCATATGTGGAACAAACATCTTTGTGGTGTCAGTCTGACTTTCTCATTGCTCTTGTTGAGCTGAGCACTGTGATGCACTGTCTGTTCTGGAGGAGGCACATGGAAAGGGCGTAGCTGGATAACCTGTTAGAACAAAGGACTGAAAGTTGGGGGTTAGTGCTGAAGTTTTGGGCAACATGGGATTTCTGATAGCATTGCAAGACAAAGATCTTTTTGTTTCAGCTGTTACTTACAGCATCACACACCACGAGTTGACTTGCATTTTCTGTGTCCCTGAATTTCTATTACAGGGTGCCTTAACTGACTTTCTAGAGTCCCTTTCTCATATCTGAGCAATCACATCAGTTCTACCTGCTTGCTGAAGAAAGGGCAGACTCCCACCTGGTCAGGGAAAAAAAAGAGGGGCAAGACTCACTAGGATCAGCCTACTTGCTTCTGCCTATGTTAGCATCTTGGCCGGGGGGATGGTGTCAGCCTTCGTGGGCAAGGTAATACAGCCATTTAGATACTGTGATATGGTCACAAGCTCACTGTTTTGGTATCATGTATGCTTAGGCTTGAGGTATTGTAAGTCTAATAGAGTGTTGCTTATTAGTTGTGAGCTACATACTCTGATGAATTACTTCATATGAGTCTGCAAATTATTTTTCTCTTGCTGCAGCTGATGTTTTAAACTAGCCAGTCTGGGAGGTCAGATCCTCTAGCCAAGTATTTACCCAGCTTTTTGGATGCATTTTTCCAACATCTGGTGGGATTTGTGTTCTGTATTAAATCCTTGGGTACAAGGTAACTACTTTTAAAACTAGTGGGCTGCAGTCATAAAGATAAAACCTAGCGGCCGCCCGTGCTGTGTGAGCATTAATGTGGTCACTGAGTACGTCCCACCATGATGCCAAAGCTGGGTATGATCGACGTATGCGTCAGTGTCAGCCCCGATGTAAGCAACCTGGACAGGGACTGCAGGCTTGTGGTGGGTCAGTGACAGAATAAATGGGTTGTGTTGGCAGAAAGGGCCTGCTTGCTGCTGCATTTTATGTTGGCAGGATGGGGATGAAGTACATGTCAAATGGTTTAATCTAGCTCTCGCAGTCTGAAGATGTGCATTTTTATATTCAGATATAATCTTGCTGATATTGCCTTTGGTTAGTGGAAACGTAAAGGTGGCTTTAAGTGCCAGATGGGCCAAAAAGCGTGGCTTGAGCTGAAGAAAGAGTAACATTTTCTATTTGTTTTCGTGGCTTTTCTTTCATTTTATTAAATGTACACAGACATGCTGGCAGCTCCAGAGTTCCCCTTAGGATATATACTGAATTCATTTGGATAAAAATGGGGGGAAACAAGAGTTAGTAGTAGAGTTGCATCTGCACTTTACTTCATTGACTGACTTTCACGTAATTAAAACTTGAATAAGAAATGCTACTATACGAGGTATGATTTTTAGCTGCTGTTTAAACCTTCCCAGCATGTCAGGAGTTCAGGAATCCTTTGACATAAACCATCCTAATATTCACCTGACCTTGAATTGAGTGGCGAGTTACAGGCACTTGGGCATTAGTGTAGGGGCATATGAAGAAACTAGGAACACGAGCCCTATCTCCAACAAACAGTTGTGTTATGACTCACATGGTAATAGTGATATCGCTTCAGTTACATGTTGATGTGTGATGTGTGTAACTTTTTTGCAGATGATTCTGAGTTTTCTCTAAAAGTGTAGGAGGAGTTTTGCGGAGAGCAAAAGAAGTCAGCTGGCTAAACTTTGCTCAGAAGCTTTAGAACTAGGACGACCATAGAGGGGCATTGATGTCAGAGCATTTCCTCAGCTAAAAGCAAACACTTGTCCTTTCACCCCTAAGGGGATAAGGGGAATTGTTAAAGAGAAAGAAATCATGAAAAATTTAAAAACAAGGCCACACGGTGTGCAGGGAGTGTACTTAATTGGTTGCACTGGGAAATCATCAAGAAAAGACCCTTCTTTTGATTTGACTCACTCCAGACAGTCTTTCTCAAGTTGTCACTTTCCTGTGTGTGTGGTAGTTTGAATGGCATCTGTTTCATGTTGCTATATAAGTGTGCCTGAACACAGGAAATAGAGTTTTTGGTAGATCACATTTTTTTCCTAGTGCACGGGGCATCATCCAATAAAAACTGGAAAGTACTACTATTAAAAATAAAAGTAGAGCTCTTGAAATCAAATAAAGCTCACATGTAATTATAAAACCCACACAGAGATGGAAAACCAAAGCCAATTAGCAAATGGTATCTTTTACCTCCCTGGAATTTTCACTAATAGTGTCCCCTTTTTATTAATACCAAACATGGCCATAGATGGGATTGGCAGTAAAGCTATATCATTTTGCCTTAAGGAATAAGATGCTGGATGCTTCTACGTGCCTATTGCAGAGACACAGGTTTTGCAAGCCCTGGTGTGGTGGGTTGACCCAGCAGCTAAGCACCTACACAGCTGCTTGCTCACACCTCCTGCAGTGGGGTGGGGGACACAATAGGAAGAACAAAAGCAAGAAATTGCCTGGGTCAAGGTAAAGACAGTTTAAAAGTGAAGGAGAGAGGGTAGAGGGAAGGTGCTACACTTGCCACCTTTTATGATCAGACCAATGTCCAGCCAGTCTGAGCAATGGCTACATTGGAAGATGTTCCCTGTGCCAAGATTTTTATCTCTGACTGTGAAAATACAGTGTGGAATATCCCTTTGACTGGTTTGTGTCAGCTGTCCTGCCTGTGTTCCCTCCCAAATCCTTGCCCACCCCCAGGCTGACAAACAAAAAAGCTTTGATGTTGTGCAAGCACTGTTCAGCAGCAGCCAAAAGCACTGGTGTGTTAAGCAATTCTGTTCTAGTCACAAACTGAGAACACAGCAGGGCATGGTCCTCCCCTGTGAAGAAAGTGAACTCCATTCCAGCCAGAGCCAGTACACCACATTTGGATACAGGCTTTCAAAATGAAGCAGTCCTTTCTAAGTTAGATGAATGGGGTGCTGCAGGTCTGATGACTGATGAGGATATTTCTGGCTATCTGAAGCAAGGTAAAATAAGGATAAGTCTGGAAATGGGTGAAGTACCAAAATAAGAACCAAAGTTATGTAAACCTTTACCTAAATTTAGGTTAAAAGTTTCACTGTTTTTTTTTTTCTTCTTCTAATAAATGCTTAACAATTTTGTGGAAATATCTTACAAATGGGCTTTAATTGAGTATCATGACAATTAATAGCAGACTTTCTGATACATTTCCAAGAATAAACTCCAAAGAGATGAGCTATCATATGGACATTGAGAAGAGGGAAGAACTCTTTCTCTATTGCTTAAAAACTAAAGTGGGAGGAAAAAGGATAAAGGGAGGAGAGAAAGAAGGAAAAAACCAACTTTCTGATTAAATCCTACTAAACTTTCTGAAAGCACAACAAAATATCTGTTCAAATAGCAGAACAGAAAATCAGATGGCTGAGGGATCTAATATGAATTTTCATCCAAAGGTGGCACTAGCCTTTTGCTGTTGCAGTTTTTGTTGTGAGCTGGGAAATGCAGATACCAAGAAGCCTTCAACTAATCCAACGCTTACCATTAATCCCAAACAAAGCATCATTAGTATCTGGATTTATCCTGCTTAGTCGTTGCTGGATAGTGAATTATGTAACCTTTGTTTTATTAACATTTAATGGAAGCTTATTATCAGGTAGGTTACCTCTGGAATAAAAGGGAGGCCAAAAAATGTAAATTTGCCGCTTTTTGGTTTTTTTTGTTGTTTGAGGGATTTTTAAGGACTTTTTAAGAAAGTGAGTGGATACTTCATGATAGTTCCATAAATAAACTAACTTAAAACCCACTGAGTAAATTGCTTGGCAAAAAGCAGTTTGAAAAATTACATAGACCTTTTCTACTTAAGTAGCAGATAATGTTGATAACATAACTTAGAAAAGGACTACAAAATCAAATCTTTTGTGTATGAAAGAATTTGATATGATCTTCGGGTACAAAAATAGATACTTTAAAGTCTTTTCAAGAAATGCCTGTTCTTGTATCCTCATACATTGTTGCAGACTGATTTTAGTAGGTGTGGTATGAATAAGATGACAGAATTTCCACAGTCACAAAGTATGGCTCATTATGCTCAAGATCTTGTCCTACTTAGGGGTGGGAGTTGGTGCTGGAATCATAAACAAAAGTCACTAGGTGAGCACTGCAAGGAGGAGAAAAGATTTTGAGGTTAAAAAATATGAAGGCATCCAGTGCCACAGGATGTTAGGATTTTTACATGTATGTGATGCAGTATTGCAGTGGTGGTAAGCAAGTAATTTTGGAGCAGTTATCAGAGTTACATCAGAAGAAATGCTGATACAAAAGGAGAAAAACGTTTTGTAATCTGTGGTGTAAATGTGTATGCTGAGCAGCAGACCTGCAGCAGATACTCTGTGATTTGAGCATGTATAATGTGTGATGAGAGAATATGTTTAATTCTATTTACCAGATGTTTCCTTGCAATTTCTCTCTCATTTTTCCCAAATGACAATGGTTCATTATCAAATTGTCAGCATTTTCTCAGTATTGATAAGACTCCAGAGATGGGAGAAGTCCCAGCAGTCAATCTACAGCATTATTTCATGCCCACATTGATAGAGATGCAGGAATAGAGGCTCTACTATGGCAAGTATTGGTACAGTGGTCTCACCAAGACCATAGGCTGGACATCCCTGATTTTATGTGAAACCTGAGGAAGCTTGTTGGAGATCTCAAGTGCATTTTCAGCAGTCTTTGTGTCCTTCAGAGCTTACTCACACAACAGTTCAGCTCCTGCAAGAGGCTGAAGATTTTAATTGTTGGAACAAGCCCCAGAAAGATGTTCTGCTGTGCGTGAGGTGTTGCATCAAAGTTGTGTCTGCTGTTGATTGCCACATCTGAGATTATCACTTGACACACTTTGATAGTGATTAAATGCCTTTCCAGAAGTGACAGACTAATCAAAAGGAAATTTATTTTTTAAAGCTCATGGAAGATTTGTTTTGTTTTTTTTTTTAATAAAAAAAGCTAGTTGTTCCACTCACATAATATATGGATGACATCTTGAGAGTTGATGAAAGTGCACTACAACTGTACATAATCATCCCTAATATTGAGTCAAATTTACAACCTCTGTCTTCTAGGAAAAATAACACTGAGAATAGTATAAGGTTAGAGGAACTTCCATATAATTTTGAAGGCAATGTTTGATGTAAATAGGAGTGAAAATGTTCTGAGGAATATGTCTGCAACTACCTTTTCGTTTTGCTACTGCAAAATGATTCTGTGATATTTGAATGATCCAAAACTGACTCAAAACATTTTCAGAATGTGGTAGAAAGAGAACACCTCTTTTATTAATTGAGTGATATGTTTTGAAAATACAAATATTTTCATAATTGCTTTTTTTTTTCTAATAACAGATTCTGGTTTTGCCAATAAATTTTATCTCTGATGTTATTAGGCCATCATAGCTACTGCAATGATATATAGTCATGTGTAAAACTGTTAATCATACATCAAAACACCTTATTAGCATTCTGTATCTTCAGAAAGTATGAGTTTAATATGCTTATTGCAAAAAAGAATACTAGGATAATAAAATCACTGAATTGTTGGGAAAAATGCCAGTGATATAATGAACTCAGTAACACAGCATTACATGAACTTTCCTGTGACTGTTTATATCTGGGCATATCTGAGCATTGAGTGCTCGTTTAGATTATTTTGAAAAGCTCTCAACAAAAAAATAAAACTAGGTGTTTTCCAGATATTTCCAAGAATTGGATGTGTTTGATTTCAACAAATGTGTAGGAAACGTAGAAAATTGTGGATTCAGCACACAAGGTGATTTTAAAAAATCCTGAAGTTACTGCTGATTCTCAGATTAAATTAATCAAACATTTTTGCAAGTAATTTATTTTGACTTGACTATAATATTCAGTAAAACTCATGATGATCATTTCCTATCCTTTGAATCACAAGATTTATATTAGTTCATCTGAGTGAACAGATCTCTAGCTCTTTAAAATAATGTTTTTATAATGCATGTATTCTACCACCTTGCAATCTGTATGCTTGGAATTTCCAGCCCATAGCAGCTTGTGTTGCTGTTGAACAGTATTAGGAGAGAAGCAGAAATGTCAGTTAGAAGAAAGCATGAGGGACAGAGGTTTGAATATCAAGATCCTACAAGGTATGTTTGACTCTGCTATTGCCTTGTTTAGATATCAGCTATAGCCCTCTTTCCTCTTTATCAGTTGGAAAATATGAATGCAAGAGTAACAAGAAGATGGCTGTCTTAAAGGAAAGGTTAAGTAATAATTTATTCAGCTGATAAGAATCCACGTTGTGACACTTACACTAATAGAGTGTGCTTTGCTTGGCAGCTGACAGGATGATAAAAGCCCATCATCTCTTGGAAATGAAATGACACTTGGAGGTAAGAAGCAAAGCATTAACAGTGAAGGTAATTAACAACTGAGTGCAGTAGCAGCTGACAGGGTAGTTTCCCCCCTGGGTAGAATTTCAAATTGAAGGTAAAAGTCCTGTGAAGGCTTGCTTCAACTCAAGGTTCTGAGCCTTATAAATAGTGGATTCAGAACTGGATCAACTGTGAAATCCTCTGTTCTGAGTCCGTGTACATAAGATGATGGTGGGTATCTGAGGGATCTGTGAACATGAAGTCTGTCCCCTAATGCTTGTAATGTGTTTCAGGAGCCTTGGCTGAGAGACACAAATAATCATTCATTGTGATTATTTAATCTACTTTATATCAAATGATAAACTAAATCAGCTTGAATTGATTGCCTTTAAATTATCTAAAAATGAGAGCACAGGATAAACTTTGTTTCTTACATTTAATTGTATGATATACATGGATAAAGGGGTGAGTTATAAAGAACGTGGACAGAGTTAAACCCTTGCATTAGAACGAGGATTGACTTCTGATCAGTTAATTAAAAAATATATGAAAGCACCAGGCACTTGTTGATTCTGGGGCTTTAAATACAGAGAAATCACCCAGGATGTTAGCAGAGTCAAGTTCTGAAATATAACAATTGCATTCAGAAAACCTGAATCCAGCTGGGACGTGAGGTTGTTTCCAGCAGGTGGAGTTGGTGCCAGCAGCATGTTGAGATGGCAGCGTGCTTGGAGTGGCTGGCAGTACGAACTGCTCGTGGGTATGGGTAAAAACAGTGTTATCTTATGCCAAATCTTACAAAGGTCTGTCTGTGCCAATGTTCTGACGGCCCAAAAAATGTGGGGATTCCTTTGATCTTAAACAATTCAACAAGCCAGCAGAAGTGCTAAAATATGTGGTTTATTCCTGCTCTCCCCACCTCCCTTCTTTACTATAGAAACTACTGTAATGGAGAGAGATGACCTATAGAATTCAGAATTCTCCTGCAGTGGTTTTGACCCCCAAATGAAGTTCTAGTGGCAAATGGACTCCTGTATGGACTTCCAGACAGAGGTTCAGCGAAGAAAGCCATTCCCTTGTAAATCATAAAGATAGGGAACTTTTTACAGATGTTAATTTTCTGTATCATCTCTATTTTTAGGGATGTTTGTAGGGAGTTGTGCAATACTCTGTTACTTTCTTTCCTAAACATCAGGTGTTCTTTGCCCCAGATTTTACATGTTGGCAAAATGCTGCAATTGAAGGGAATCCCAAGGTATAGGTCAAAATATTTGGGCAGAGCAGAGATCAGTGGCTTTTTCCCTAGAACCAGTTATGCTTAGTCTGTGCTAGGTAGTGGGGAAAAGGTGAGTGTGCAGCCCAACGCGGCTGCCAGCAGCAGGGGGGACTCTGTTAGTGATCTGTACTGAGCAACAAATGCACGTGAAGTAGCAGGTGGCTATCTGAGCTAAGTTAAGAAAGATGTGCCTAGGCACATTAAATCCAGCTCGAATAATCTTCATCAGTGAGGACAGCAGATTTATGTTCCTATGAACAGGCTGTGTCTGAAATAGCGGACACGGCTCCCAGAAGGGATTTTCACAGGCTTTGGCAGGCAGTCTCCAGAGGGATTTTCACTGGGTGGGTGTTCCCAGAACAGATCGTGCGCATTATTTTAAGGGAAAGTTAAGAAATGAAAGCATTTCCCCTCTACTTGAACATTTGGCCAAGTCTGAAATCCTTCCTAGTCGGGTTCCCGCTCTGCTGACCTGTCTGCAAGATGCCTGACAAATGTAGATGAGACTGGGAAAATTCTTGCAGCGTAATGCTGGCTGTCCTTGTGTTAGGTGTCCAGGGACTGTGTTGTACCTACATGCCTGTATATAGGCCCTGTAAAGCTGAACTGAGGGAACTGGATGATGCTGGAGGAAGGGGAGGTTGCTTTGCTCCCTGAACCACAAACTGGGTGTGCTACCATAACCATACACCCCCAGCTGTGTCCAGTGACAGCACTGAACCCAGCTGTTTTCTAGGCCCACCAGCACAAGGAATCCTGTGGCTGAGCAGAGGGGAATCAATCCAGCAGAAGCACCAAGCATGGAAGCAGGACAGGGGGAGGGCATCTTTGCAAAGGCCACAGCCTCCCTCCTCTGCCCTAAACACATGGGAAAACTTTCTCTGCCAGTAGCTGCTTCCCATGACTCTGTCCCTAGTTGCAAGCCTTTCACTAAGCTGACTAATGAGGAAGAAGTTCCTAGGGAATTTATTGAGTGTCCTCCTCACCAGAGCCCATGCTTCCATCGTAGCAGTCTACCTTTAGGCCAGCTGGGTTCTGCATCTTTACGGTGCAAAATTGGATCTTGGCCTGGGAAGTTAATGCGATTGATCTGGCAGGTGATTTTCAGGATTGGTTCTGATAAAGCCAAGGTATGGCAGTGCAGACTGTGAGAAGTCACATATGTGGGAATTATAGCGATTTTTTTCCTAGGGCCTGAGGAAATTTGTGAAAACCTCCTTCAGCTTAAACGTGGCTGCTTCTTAATCCACTCTTTCTTATCTATACTCTGATTACAAACAATCCCTAAAACAAGTGATCGCTGTGTCTGCTGGTGCCCCGGCAGTGCAATGGCTGGTATGTGCAGCACAGATGACTCCCACTGCAGTGCTGCCCCGAGGCACAACCAGGAAGGATGTGCCAGCTCAGAGTGGTACAATGCTCCATTTTGTTATAATTTCAGAAAACCTGATTTGTTTAAGGAAAAAGAAAAAGTTTTTTTGTTTGTTTTTATAATGACTTGCTGTGCCATCTGCTGCTTTTTGTTCTTGAACGGGTGGGTGCCACTCAGCCAAGCAGCAGCTCAGGTGGCTGCTTTCCCAGGAGCAGTGGGACCTGCAGTGAAACACGGGTGATCCTGCGCCCAGAGCAGCACTGGCAGCACCCCCTTGCTTTCTGGGAAAGGTGGCCAGATTCGCTGTGCTGCACGATCCATATCTGTGTCATTTTACTTACCTGCACTTTGAGGGTGTGGCACATACAGTCATGATTTAAAATAAAGTGAACAGCACCCTGGTGATGTGAATAGGCTCCTGTCCCTTGGCATTAGAGAGACCTGTTTTAATCTGACTGGTGAAAAGGTGCATAGAGTTTAAGACATCGATAGCCACAGAGACAGACTTTTTACATTCTCTGTGATCAGTGGAAGTGAGATGAGAGGGTTTGTCCCACTCTTGTGCCCATTTTACCTAAATTCAGTGCCACTGGTTGTGGTAGGACTACCCCAGATTTGTGTGTATGAGTGGAAATAGGGACTTATGTTCGGCCCCACATTGCTCTGTGACATTTGTACCCAGATCAGAAACTGGGAAAGCAATGGCAGACCATGGTACCACACTGCCCATTGGTGTGGTTTCTCACAGTGATTTTTGTGCCATGGTCATTTCAGGGCATAGTTAATGGCTGCTTGTTTTTTTTCTCCCCTCTTTTATTGTTTTTATTGCTATTATTTGAGATTAGTTGTGAATGCACTGTTGCTTAGTGAACACCCATGGATAATCAGGTAAAAAAATTCTGAAAGACTTCTGAGAACTGATGGAAAGTCTCTCAAACCATGTCTTACTGGTTTAGCTAACTGGAAATATTAGAAAGCCTCTGCACTCCTACAAATTTCAAGTTTTGAGCCAGTTTATTGTTTAGCAGTTGCCTCAACCTGTAGTAGTTCTTTTTAGCTATTTTGATCTAATATTGATTGACTTGAGTCTCCTAATAACTAAAGAAAGTCCATAGACAGCGATAATGCAGAAAATGTGCCTTATGGTGTATTATCTATATGAGAAAAATCATCTTGAAGGTATCCATGCCAGGTGTTTCTGTTAAAAATCATAAATCAGTCTTGGAGAATACAGGGTTTGGGGTTTTATGTCTGGATTTTGACTTTTGAACATGCTACACAGGGAGGTTGTGCAGTCTTTAAATCTGGAGGTTTTCGAGCCCCAGCTCAACAAAGCTGTTCCTGTGTTGGAAATGATCTTCCTTCAAGCGAGATATTAGACAGTCTGGGAATCCCTTCCAATGGGTATTTCTGTTATTTTGAATCTGAATTACATTTATCAGCTTTTTCCACAGTCATGAAAACTTAAAATTAACTTTTACAACTACAGGAAATCATGACAGCATAAAGAAAACCTTATAAGGCTGAGACTTGAAATAACAGGAATGGCAGTGCTAAAGGACAGCAGGGTCTGAGAGTTACTTCATACCAAGCTTCCAGGCAGTATCAGCAAGTTTCCAATTTAACCTTGAGAACTAGCCTGAAAAAGATCTTTTGGACCTTATTTTAGGAACACTGAACAAGACAAAGTGACTGCCTTGCTTGAACATATCCAATACAATAATAGATGTCTGTCCCAGCTGCATAACTTTAGGATTCTGTCCAGTGGGGATTCAGCAAGAATGATTCCCTGAGTAACATGAATATAAACACTTTGCTCTTTATAGAAGTATGTGGGAAAGTAAGGCTGTCGGCTATATAATGTGCTGTGGAATCACCGGCATAACAATTCTGATCAGAGCTGACACCTCCCATCTGTTTCTATATGCAGTCTGTTCAGCACAAACCATAAACAGATGGTGTCATGGTGTCAGTGTCTCACAAGTCATGCTGCAGTCACGGGGTGTTAGATAGGGCTCACTCAATGCCTAACTTGGCCACTTTACCCTTAATTGTTGAGTATGTCTCATCCATAGAAATAACCTTTTATCCATCTGAAGCCAACTGCTTGCTGGTTTCCATGGCGTGGGTGGCCAGAGAACAGGTTTTTCCACCAGCCAAGCTGTTCATCTTCCAAAGCTGCCTGGCTGCAGCACCATTGTCAACAAGTTTTGCAGAGGATCAGGGACTGGTAATGCATACTGACTCCCTCCAAACCATTTCCCATCTCTTTGCCACCCACATAGTTAGCCTGATTCTCAGAGCAGCACATGCTTTCACTCTCTCATCCTACTAATTTGTTAGCTGGGGTAGCCAGTCCTCCTGCTTTACTCCACTTGATCTCACAAGCTAGGCAGTGCTGGAAGAATAGCCTACCTTCCACGTAAAAAGCCTCCCATCAGTCAAGGATTTTGAAGGATTGGATAATAGTGATGTAGGGCTTAACCCTTATTATTTGTGACTACTGTTGAACATCTGGCACTTTAATAGGAGTTGTTTCTGGTTCAAAATCCAATCAGCTAAATTCTTCCTCTCTGATTTCTCCCTTAAGTTGCAGCTGAGCATATTCAACTACATTTGAATGACTGAAATTAATTTTTCTCTTTTGTGTTTTCCTCTTTGGTCATATCAAGGATTGAGTCTGAAATTCATCTCTCTAGTGCTCTGATTTAGAGCCCAATCAGCAAAGCTGTAGGAAACTCCAAAGTTTCTTAATTCTCCTTGATATTGTTGAGATCCAGAATCTTGGCTGTCCTTTTCAGCAAGAGATTTCTGCTTCAAAGCTTGCATCTGTCTGGACCTGATGAATCCAAATAGCTGGTAATGATGTGTGCCTCGGTGTAACCTCTATCAGACTCCTGGGCAACCACTTTGAGCAGTGCAGCTGCAGCTCTGGGATGTGACATTGGCTACTGATGGCTTTGTCCCAGAACCCGTGACATGGGATAGACTTTGTCCAAGGGGGAATGAGTCTTAGTTTGCAGAGGCAAAGCTCCAGGATTTTAATTCCTCACTTCAGCAGCAACTTTAGTTCTTCCTGGATTTCTCCAAAGCCTGTGTTTGAGAAAAACACCCTGTGAGTGTCAACAGCACCTGAATATCTTGCAAATCAGAACAGCCAAAGTTCATCTGCTGTCCTGTCTCTTTGACGTGTGTGTCTATGTTCAGAAGTGAGGCACTGCATCGCTGATTTATTTCAAATCAAGCAACAACAGACAAAACTCCAAAGCAATTTTCAGCCTGAGTAATCACTGCAAATTTGCTTCAAATGTTGAACAGATGGAATCTGTATATGACTTCTCTGAGTATAAACACAAGCGCCCTGTCATATTTCAATTGCTGATGTAACAACACAGTGTGGCTCTTGCTAAACGGAAGGTACATGTATCTGGGGGTCTGATTATTTGTTTTCTCAATGCAGTAAAAGATCTGGTGTGTTCACTTGCAAATAACACATGACACTTGCCAACCGGTTCCACTCCATTCAAATATTTAATCAGCAAAGCAGTAGTAGGAGTTCACTGCAAAAGGTGTATGATTGATATCAAAACATATTTTTGCTTAATTTGGCTTCCTCCTGCCACATTTGGTCACTTCTGATTTGCAAACTGGCCTGAAAACAGAAGTGGAAGAGAGGGTGTTCTTTTCTTGAGCTGTGGCTCCTCCCTGGTTGAAGAGAAAGGAGCCTGGCAGTCCCCAAACAGGGCTCTTCCTTAGTCTCCTCACTTCCTCCCTGGCTTTGAGAAAGTTTCTTACCAATTCACGGTTGTGTGTGTGAGCTGAGTTCTGTTGCTGAAAAACATACAAGGTAATATTCTGACCGTTATGGTTTAAGATGGGATTTCAGATGGGAGAGTGAGGCTCTGTTCTACCTCTGCTGCTGGTGTTTGTGGCCCTGCATAGACACTGTTGTAGCAAAGGAGGGATAGGGATGAGACCCCCATACTTCTCAAAGGAATGACTGGACATCCTGCAGGCTTCTGGTGGGTGTCTGGGGCAGGTTATCCTGATCCCATGTAGGTGTTTCCAAGAAGGGATCTGTGGCCTCCTCCCCAGTGCCTCCAGAGGTGTCTGGGATCATGGTTTTCCTAACAATGTGTGGGAACCACATTACTGCTTCCTTCCTCAATACCTGACTTTAACCTCACTATGCTTTCCTTCTATACCAAGAAATGAGCTGGAATATTCCTCTCGCCTTCTTCCCTTTCAATGCAAGTGAGTCTCCTAACACTGTTCTCACCTCCTGAGCACCTGAGGTCACTATCCCTTTTCCTTCTTTCCCCTCTGTCAGCTGCAGACCTGTGCATGATGGGAGGCATCCCAATACCACCCCCTTGCTGCATCCCCAGTGCAGAAGGACTCTTCCTTCAGAAAACTTAAGCTGCTGCAGACAAGTTCCCTGAGCTTTTCCTGCCACCTTTTCCCAGTCACATGAATTCATTACATCCAAAACATATCCTGAGGGGAAGAGGGGCCAAGCAGCCAGATGATTGCTCTAGCTGATTGCAGCATCTGCTGGAGCCTTATTAGTGTTTTAGCTTTCGGACGCTGTTGTGGGATAGATCTGCTAGCTTCATTTGCTTCCAGCAAAAGCTGCTTTAGGCTTACCCATGTGAGGCCAAGTACCCCAAGGAAGGATTTAACATGGCAGACCTATGTGTTAATGTTTTACATAACGTTTAATAAGAAAACCAGCTGTCATTTGCTCTTAGCCAGTTTACTAGATCTTCAGCAAATTCCAATACTTATGGCAAATTTCTGTCATGCTGAAGATGCTAAAGGTGTCAAAACCTCATGCACAGTATAATGTTTGGGAATGTGCCATATTCTGAAATGTGTCCAGGATTTTCCAGCTTCCACTCTTTCCTTTTAGATCTTGCTAATATAATCTATATAAATATAGAGACATAAGGATTTTCACACCCCAAACTTCTTTTTACTTCTCTGTTATCCTCCTTCTCTTCTGTTTAATAGATGTCTTAAATCTCTTCACTGTCGGCAGGTTCTCATGACCAGCCTCCACTCTGGGCCTAGTTATATCTGCTTGAATTTTTTTTTTTAAACTCTTTTCTCTCTTCTTTTCTCCATTAGAAAGAGAGAGAAGGGGAAGGAAGGTTAGAACAGTGTTCCCAGTACAGATCTTCCAAAGGATGTCTCATATTGTCGCTCTGGAAATCAGTTGCTGGAACCGCTCAGCACTGCCATTGTTGTCACAAAGTGCAGAAGTTGGCCCATGAGCTTCCTATGCTATTACTTGCTGACTCTGCTGCCTTGTTTGTGAGCTCTGGTTGATCTGATATTTATGATAGGCACTTGCTGTCTCCCCTTTAAAACCTATCATACTGATGAGCTGTCAAAATATTTATCAATAGCATTTGTAACTGAGAAACTGTAATCTAGGGGAAAAACAGCAATTTGTGATTTTATTTTTTCACCTTTGCTATTCCAAGTCTGTCCTGTGTGTGTGTGTGTGTCCCCTCTGACATGAGAGCAACTTTTAAACGTACAGATTCGGTCAGATTTTTGTTGCTTTGAATTATTTTTTGCTGCTTTTCAGTGATGGATGCTGTGTTGTAGCTTCTAAGTCACAGGATAGTCTCCAGATTCCCACATGATCAACGAAAGGAAATTAATTTTAGTGCCCCAAAGCTCCTGCTAGTCCCTGTGTACTATGTACCTTTTTCAGTTATGTGCTGAGAGACTGCATAAATCTTTTCAGGTCACATCATTGCTGAACCTCAACATCCTTTAACTGGAACCTCATCACCCTAAATGCACTTTCATCTTTGCTGACTGGTTTCCTTTTGATGTTCTGCTGCTGTGAATTGGGAACTGATGAGATTCATCCCACTGTTGCTATTGGGTGGATTTAATAACACTGCAATCTGATACAGCACCTTCCTGATACTAAGCTAGGTAAGTCTTCTAGTAGTGCTGTGCATGAGAATTAAATGAAAGCACATTCAAAGATATAGTTATCTTCTAAAGTGATGGAAAAGACAGTCCTCCTTTTCACTCCATGATACAGAAAGCCACAACTGAAAAAAATGCAGACTTTGGAAAATCAGGAAGATAAAATCTTGTTGAAAAAATGGTAATTGATACATTCAGGGCTGAGCTTTGTGTTGGACCTTATGTAATGAATTCTGTGAGGAAGATAGTACCAAATGTTACTACTCTGATCCTGTGCTTTAGACCTTTATCCCTCATCAATATTGTTGCCCCAGGGTAATCTACAATATCATGGGTCTAACACAAGCTGCTCGAAGCAGGAACAGCCTTTAACCCTGCATGTGTTTTACCCTGGTCCCAAGGGAGAGGACTTGTCTTGTAGGATTCATCTGGTTTAATTTTTCAAGACTGAGGTTATGAACAAGTGTTTTAGCTCTTCACTAATGCCACTGAGAAAGTGCTCACCTTTTCTTTTACAATTTAGTATCAGATGGAAGATGCTCATCTGAAGAAAGAGCAAGGAAGAGTATGTCCCTGGGAATTTGACCTCAGTCAGGATGTGGTACTGCAGATGCTGCTGAGAGAATGATCACTTGAAAGATCATGAGATTTGTGTAGTGTTTCAAAAGCAGTCTGCTTGCTCAGCCACATGAAACAGGAAAAGAGGTCATACTGTGTTTTATTATAGTGTTTATACAAAATTTTTCCAAACTAGGTAAGCTGCTCTACATGTGTTTTGTCATCTGAACAGTATTTAGACCCATTGGCACTTTTAAACTTTCTGCATATTTTCAACTGCTGCAGAATTTTAAATCCTTCCTATTTAGTATAGCTTTCACTGTTTGAGTCCTTGAAAAAAATTTGAAGTGTTCCCTGTACTTACACTTTTGAGAGCTGAAGCTGTGCCAGAATGCCTTCACAGATCCTGAAAATGGTAATTATAGAAATGGAAGTTAGATGTATGCACCAGGAACCTGGAGAGCTGCAATGTTTCTAGCTGCAAATAGATACATGGCCTAGGAAAGTTTAGCGTGGTGATAACAGAGAGGCATGTAAGAAATGTGGACCAAAGCAAGTACTTTTTCTTCTTTTCCCGTTATTCTTGCTATTTTCTGTATACATGTGGCTTCTCAGAGGAAAGACCCCACTTAGTCTCTTACCAGTCTCTACTCTCTACAAGTTTATGTGACAACTTGAGCTGTGGAAGGTGAAGAGAAGGAGGGACTATACTGGGGAGAAGAGGACCAGAAGGCTGCTGGGTAAGTGAATGCTAACTTAGACATGGTGAGATCTTCTTTCCTCTACATGGAAAATACTAATTAAAAATAAAGTTAATGAAAATCAGTGGGGTTTTTTTCTTCACTCTCAGCAACTGAACTCTAGGAAACTCAGTTTTTCACCTTAGCCAAGTTTAGCTATACCTTTGCTTCTAAAGAAAAAATATATTTTTAAAAGAAAGAGTTTTACTCAGAAAACCGAAAACTGAAAAAAAAAAAAAAAAGATGAAACATGCTTTAATTTCTCTTCAGATCATATAAAGCTTTCATATAAAGTGTATACTGTCTGCTGAATTAGTTTTGGAATAAAATTTCTGGCCAGCCTGTCTTTGTACTTGGCACTGCAGCTGGCCTGAGTCCTCAAATCAAGCAGAATGTAGATTGTAGTCATGCTGCAAATGACCTTCCTCCAGTGTTTCTCAAAGTTGCTGCTTTTTCACTGAATATTTTTGTCTTGGTAGTTCCTGGCATGTGGCAGCTTTGCATTACACAGAGCACTTCTCCTGTGCCGTATATAGCTGGTGCTGCAAGTGCTGCCTCTCCAAAGGCAAGCAGGCTGCCTGGGAGGATGAAAGCCCAAAGCCCGGGTGTCAGGCTGAGCTGTGCTCGGTACAGGAACCTAACATGCATAAAGAGAGCCCAGCACAGCTCTGCGATTCCCAGGGTGTTGATGTTCTCCTGGCAAGTATTAAAGCAGCCCCCGGCTCGGCTTGGCAGCACGTTTACCCTGGTTAGATCTCCCGGGGCCCTTCTGCAGGCACTTTCTCCCTGCAGGGCTTGTACCCTGGGTGTTAACAGCACACGGAGTTTGTCTTGTCTTCTCAACACTGCCTGAAGATTTATTTCTCCATGCAGAGACAATGTGTACCTGCTTCTTGGAACACATTTGTGGCTTCTTTGTGTTCCTGGAGCTGTGCATGGGTACTGTTTTGACAGCCCAAATCTAGTCTAGAGGAAGTCAGTAAGAGAGCCATGAGGTCAGCTTCTCTGTTTAGTGAGCTATTTAATGTTCATATTATGTGACTTAGAGTGAAAGGACACATTTAGTTTATGGTATCTAGACAAACAATCCTGTCTTTGTTGAGTTGTGATGTTGCTGGTGATGAAGGTCTTGCATCGCTGATCTCAAACAAGGCCATTTTCTGCAGCTGATCTTTGAACAGATGAACAGATCCTCTAACAAACACCCTCTAGACATTTACATATATTTTGAAACATATTTAGTAGCTAGATATTTTTTCTAAGAAATTATGATCTGTTTATGATAATTAAAGTAATTGTTTTATTCCTCTTCCCCCATCATCTTGTGATAAATCATGTCTTTAATCCATCACAAATCTGTTGAGAACATTTGGAGAAAAAGAAAAATGTAAAAAGGCTTCACACCCAAAGCGCTGCTCTGCCTCCCCAATCGTTCTCACAGCCATTAGCTCTTCAGTGCCCCAGTTCAGTGGAGATGTCATCTGAAAAGATTTCTGTTGTTTTCTAGAAACCTTTTTGTAAGAACAGTATCAAAAAGATGACAGGGAACATCCACATGTATTATTCACTGTTAATACCAATACCCTCTTTTGGTCTTTTTATAAGTGACACCAGGTGAAGGAATCTGTGCCAACCTGCAACAGAGCAACCTACTTAGCTCTGCTTTGAGGTGGACCTGTTCCTAAGTAAAGGACTGCTCAAAACTTTTTGCAAAAGTTATTCAGTAACTTTTTTTTTAATCAAAGTGACAATGCTGGGTTTTGTAAATGCCTTACTTGCCTAAAATTGCCAATAGTTCTTCAAATTATGAAAAATAGGATTGTGTAAGAAACTTTCACTTCCTTTTCTCTGATTTGCTTTCAAATTTTGCCTGGAAAAAAATTTAACAATTTTCTTTTTTTTTAAACAGCCTCTCTGTGGTCTCATTTCTTTACATGACCATATACACTGGTGCACTTGGGTACAGCATGCTTCTGGCTCTGCGTAATTCAGCTATGACCCTTCTCAGAAAAACATCCTGAAAGGATAATTTCCCCTGCAAAATCAACCGTTCCCTTGTCCTTCTCCAATGTAGATAACTGAGGTTTTAGGTGAGTCTTACAAAATTGAATCTGATTTGTCTCTATTAGCAGTAGCATCCAGGGGTGGCTGAGCTCCTATCTTGTTTGATTTAAGTTACATGTCTGAATACAGAAATGTGTAGGGATGAATCCAGGTTACTGCCTCTTGCCCTTTGTCCACATGTGGTGGAGTTAAAAACAGCATCACAGAGCACAGAACCCAGTCTCATGTGTTGGAGGCTGCTCTTGTTATTCACAGTAGGGTTTGCAGCAGGATTTCCTGTGCGCTCTTTGAGTCCCCTCTGAAAGCAGAACTGGTGTTTTCTGGACAGGGTTTTTTGTAGTGCTTATTGCCCTCTCCATGCTTTGTGGACTGCAGGGAATTGACTGCTTCATCCCTGATTTGCTATCGTTCACTTCTTGCTGATAGGAAGTTGAAGGGGGGAGGGAGAAAGGGAAAAAATAGCCTTAAGATTTAGGCTCCTGGGGTTAAAAGGTTATCTGCACTTTTAGGGTTAGTCCCTCTTTTGCTTTTGCATGTACAGTCCTTTTCTGGGAGGATGTTTTGGTATAAGACTCTGTGTCCATACAGCTCAATAAACCAACCTCTGGCAGGCAGCTTAAGCACTGGACAGTAAATGTCCGCGTCACCTGGTTGGCAGGTTACTGCCTTCTGTGGCTGGCTGTGCCAGTTGGCAGTCAGCATGGTTAAGGGAAGATGATGCTCCAGAGACCATCCCCCACAGGCAGGATGGAAAACACTGTGCAGTGTCCGACCCCTCCTCAGTCCCTGACATGCTCCAGCAAGCCTTGCTTCCTCCAGCACTCCAATATGCCCTTATGCCCTGCTGCATGGCACAGATTTCACCTGCTCTTGTTATAGAATTATCACTTTGCTGAAAACTTGTAATGTGTTTATGTCACATTATTTCAGGCATTTTGAATTAAACACTATCCCCTGTCCCAATTCTTAAGGACACAAAGCTTTACAAAGGCTGCAGAGGACATTTATAGCCAGGTCTATGCAGTGTGGATGTGAAGATGAGCAGAGGGCTGGAGCAATTCTCCTATGAAAACAGGCTGAGAGAATTGGGATTTTTCAGCCTGGAGAAGAGAAGGCTCCTTCCAGTACCTAAAGGGGCTCAAGAAAGCTGGAAAGCAACTTTTTACAAGGGCATGTAGAGACAGGAAAAGGGGAAATGGCTTCAGACTGAACTGGTGTGGGTTTAAATTAGATATTAGGAAGTATGCTTTATTGTGAGGGGGATGAGGCCTGGAATGTGTTGTCCAGAGAAGCTGTGGTTGCCCCACCCCTGGAGGTGTTCAAGGCCGGGTTGGATGGGTCTTTGAGTAACCTGGTCTAGTGGAAGTTGTTCCTGCCCACGGCAGGAGAGATGGAAAGACATCATCTTTAAGGTCCCTTCCAAACCAAACCATTCTAGGACCCACTGTGGTTCACTTGGGCCCAGCCTTGGTCCGGTTGTTATTCAGCAGTACAGCCAGAGGCAGGGAGGCAGGAGGTCTGGAGCCAGGTATCTCTCTGGGGGAAGGGCGGGTGACAGGGGTGCTGACTGTAAGACCTGGAGCTGAGGAAGCTCCTGGTGTTTAGGACAAACGGGGAAGAGTCATCTGAACACAGAGGCGTTGGCAAAAAGCTCTTTTTTGGGCCAAAAGTAATGCCATTTTGGGATTTATGAAAGCTGATGGTACAGCCAAAAGGTGTTGCCCTGAAAAGAAGTTTGAAACCACCTCTGTCTGTTGGGATTTATCTGTGCTATTTGTCCAGGTATACAGCCTATAGTCTAGGGCAAAAGTCACATTATTTATATGTCCCATTTTAGGTGTCTAAGACATCTTTAAATCCTAGTAAATAAAGCACACTCTGAAATAAGATAAGTACACACGGATGAATGGCTGTCCCCTTTGGGCCAGGACTTTTGGGGAAAGTTGACAGACTAAGCCTGTTTTGGCTTTTTTTTCTCCTTTTTTTCCTGCAATGCTATTTGGTACCAGAGTTAAATGCAGCAGAAGTCGTGCCCTCTGGGAATTTCTGCATATTTGACACTTCTCTGAGGTCTGGCATTGACTGCCAAAACAAAGCTAGGTGAATCAACTCAATAACATATGTGAATTTATCTATCAGATTTCAGAATATGTCAGAATAAAAAAAAAAAAAAAAGCAGTTATTTCTGATAATTTTCCTTCATGCAAGTCTGCAAGGCTTTTTCCCCTCAGAAATAGAAAATGGGAAGTACTTTTTGGTTACACATGTCCTCTAAATTCTGTGGTTTGTGCTTCTTATAACTGCAGTTGCTGAGTAGCAACAAATGATTACTGTTTTCTGTTGTCATTTTTAGAATATAGATATAAATGGTGCAATAAAAGCAGAAGGGACAAAACAGCGTAGTGCTTCAAACTTGCAATGTTTTGAAAACAGCCCCTGAAGTCAGGCTCATGCACAAAGCTGTGGTGTACCTGGTAATACTGTCAAGAGTTGGGCATATGTGTCTGCACTGTGAGGAGTTAACAGCAGATCTCAGGGGACAAGTTTTAAAACAAACCAAACATGACATCTGTAGATCACCACCTGTACCAAAACCCAGTGGCTGAATTTCATAAGGCTCTCTAGGAGGCATGGGTATGGAATTTTCAGTAGTAAGCCACAAGCTGTAGGCTCTAACAGCTGGAAATTATGAAGACTTTTATCAACAAATGAATGCAGAGTTAGCAGCTCACTGAATGCTGATCCTGCAATGCTGGGCGAAGGTCCTGCTGTAATTTAACTTTTTAAACTCCATTTCCTTGTCTCCAAAATAGGACAGTGGGTGATGATATTTGCAGAAAAGGTCCAGATTAGAAGAACCAGATTTTAATTTGGGGATACGGTTGTTTTCTCACACACTGACGAAGCCTTTTCTTTGCTCGTTTTGCAATGGACTGCTTGTCCTCCCCTTCACCTTGTGCGTGGTGTTCCTCGAAAGGGATGCAGATGTGAAGGGCTGCAGGAGACACCCTCAATGCAGGACACACCTGCATTCCTGTGCTGAGTGTCCTTTGTTTCCTGATTCTGGAAGGGTTTACACTCAGCCCAGTGGTAGGCTCAGCAGAGCAGTCTCCGATGGACCTTGCATTCTTCATTGTCTACATACAGCAGCAGTTCATTCCCTCTGAATACGGTCCATAATGTCCAAGCAGAAGCCAGTGCCCATCTTTTGCTTGTTTTATGAATCTGAAAGTAACGTTTATGTGACGTTCATTTGGACTCTGAATTCCTCTAGGTTCACTCACTAGGTTTAATCAGCACTGCTCAAATATTTTAGTAGCTTCCCAGTGACCCTCAGGACTATAATAAAACCTGAAACTGAGCAATTTATTTGCAAGCCTTTAAGACAACACAGATCTTTTCAGAAATGCATCCTTCACGAGCACAGAAAGTAATAGCTTTCCATTTCACCCACAAAGAAGAATGAAGTTTCATTTTTAGTTAGACTTTTGCACATTCGCAACCTTCCTCTCTAGGGAACTTGTTTTACTAATAAGCACAAAGCTTTCTAAGCCCCCAGAAAGAAGACAGAAAGGACTGTAATAAGCAGATGTTTCCACAGTACATTGGGGTTATGCATGGAATGCAGACATGGTTCTTCCATAGCTCAAACATTGTACCCAAGCCTCCTGATCCAGTAATACAGCTTCCCAGTGTGGAAGCCCTAGACAGGACTGGGGAATTTTAATGGGTGCTCTGGTTCCCTCGCACCAGTGCAGGATGTCCTGAGTGAGGCCAAGCAAAACTCAGCTACTCTTCCCCCTAAATTCTGCCCCCTTTTTTGAGCCTCAACTGCAAGAACTTCTGCCTTAACTTTTGCTGGGATAGCAAATGCCACTGCATGAAGTTTTATTTCATTAAGACAAACATTCACTGATGACTAGGCGCTCTATTTGCAGTCATGTAGGGCAGGGGATATTTTTCCACTAGGTCAGTTTGCTTAAAGCCATTTCCAAACTGCCCTTGAACACCTCCAGGAATGGGGCATCCACAAGTTCTCCAGGCAAGCTGTTCCAGTGTCTCACTACCCTCATAATCAATAATTTCTTCCTTATAGCTTATCTAAATCTAACCTCTTATACTTTAAAACTGTTGGCCATCATCCTATCACTACGGGTCCTGACAAGCATTTCTCCATCTTTCTTACAAGCCCCCTTTATGTATTAAAAGGCTGCAGAAAGGTCTCTCCAGGCTGAACAACCCCAATGCTCTTGGCCATCTGACTATTTTTGTGCCCATTTTCCCTTTCTTACCCCGAGTGGAATCTGTTTTGCCAAATACAGGAATTGCTAATTGATGTCCCCGTCTTTATCTCAACACATGAGCTTTCTTGTTCCTGTTTTTTTTTTTTCCTGTTTTCCACTCCATCCTATTGGGCGTGTGAGGGTGGAGAGTGAGCAGCTGGGTGGGAGTTTGACTGTCAGCCAAAGCTAACCCACCAGAGGCAGCATCCTTGAAGCACATTTAAAATACAAATATAGAACATGTTTCTTCCAAAATGACTGCTCTTGTGCGGAGTGTTTGCCTATTACACACTTTCAGCCCCTTCCTCTGCTTAAAAGAAGTCAAATTTTTACCACCCTGCCCTGTTGGTTGTGTACTGCTCTGGCTTTCTTCCTTCCCTATTATAGCTGTGATTTGGAAAAAGAAGAAAGATTAAGTGTTGGCTGGAACAGAGATAGGGAAGAGTAAGCAGTGCACTGACTTGATAGGTTGGCACTAGCTACGGTCCTGACCAACTGTTTAATATGCAAATGTAATTGGAGGAAATGTATAAACAGCCCATGGAGCAGGAATCAGGATCTGGGTGGTCAAAGAACTGGACTCCTGGGGGATTCAAGGATATCAGTCTTTAGCCTGAGATCGAGTAGTGCAGGGAAATTTTTTGGTAAAAAAGGCCTCTCTCTTCTAGGGACTAGAATTTCCTGAAGTACCTTTGGCATGCAGCAGGTCTGCAGAGCTCAAATGGATCATGAAGACTTGCATCACAGAGTTCAATTCCTTGCTCCAAATCAGCCAAAAGTGATGATCTGCAATTATCTGTTAGCTGGACCTATTTCTCTTTGGCTTTAAACAGCCAGTTTCAGAAATAGGCTCACAGTTGACATTTCTAAGCAGACACAACTCCATGTTCTCCGTGGTGGCCTTCCCTGTTGGCTTGGCTCAGACAGCTCTTTGCTTGGTGTGCCCATTTCCAGTGAAGGCAGCTCCCCTTTCTACTGCCCTAAGGCATTTCCTGGGGAGCCCCAAACACCCTGCCCAGATCTGTGAGCTCTCTCAGGTTCTGACAAATTCAGGTGCCCTTTGGATTGAGCTCTCAGGTTGAAGTATTGAATTTGTCTACTTTGTGATTGATCCTAGTTTTTAAAAAAGGCCTCTAGAAAGGTGAAACATTTGTGTGTTGAATCCTCTAACTGTGCACATCACACAGGGGCAGGCTGGAGTCTGCACCTCTGAGCTAAACAAATCTGAGACAAAATTTTTCAGAGATCTAACAGCCTTCTTAGCATTCTCTCTTGAGTCCTCTCTTCTGGTGCTAATCCAAACACACTCTTTTAAAAAGTCAAAAGGCTTGTGCTTGTCATAATCCAAACATGACACTGTTAATCATGTTGCATTTCAATACTACGGGCACTACATGATCAATTGTTTTCTCATGGAGAAAAGGCAGAATTTTCTCGTATTACCATCACTCCTGGAAGATATAATTTCAGAATAATTTCAGTTGGAAGGGAACTATTATGATCATCTAGTCCAACTGTTTGACCACTTCATGGCATGTTAATAATGGAACTGTCTGAATGCTTCTTAAATACTGACCAACTGGAGGCATCGACCACCTCTCTAGAAACTCTGTTTCAGTGTTTGACCACCCCCTTGGAAAGAAATGCTTCCACATGTTCAGTCTAAACCTCCCCTGGAAACAAAGTATGCTAATAAAGTACTTCTGCCATGGCTATAATGAAAAATACCTTTACTTAATTAGCTCAATGGATTATAGCATTTACTCAAAGGCTATATTGTGTGGAAGGGTTAAACTGGGTAAGTTCTTCCTGCAGAGTAGCCATATGTGGCGGTTTTCCTCTCCAGACAGATAAGCCCAACAGTAGCCATTTGAGGATATAAATCATGACTTTCTGTGAAGCTCGACAGTGTGGGCTGTTATGATCCCAGTTTCATCTTTCTTTGATCAGATGTGAAGCCAAGTCTGGCAAGGATGTGGTCATGTTCTACCTGAAAGGCTTGCTTGGGTTTTTCATATGACTTTTTAATCTTCTTCATGCCTTAGTTTCAAGATCCTTAGTCTAGTTCAGTTGTTGACTGTAGACCATTAGTTGAAGTAATAAATATCTATTTTCTGTGAGTTTCCTCTGAGTCATGAAGAGTTGGCCAGAAAAGCAGTTAGCACTGGAAAAAATAATCAGAGTCCCAGGTGCTACTTACAACCTCTTCAGATTAATTTTTCAAATGGTCTTTTTAGAAATTATCACTTATTCAGATACTAAAAAATGTCATAAAATATATTTTATGGTTTTGAGTTCTGTGTTCTGTCAGCAGCAATGGCTCTCTGTACCTATAAATCTAGAAAGCCAGGGTGAAAATCAGTGCAAACAACAACATTACTTTCTAGTCACAGGTGACTGGTCAGATGAAGCCAAATGGTTGATCCATCTTTGCTGTTGTTCTTTCTTTACATCATACTGAAAACTTTGTTCTCAGGTTTTGAGTGTGGTTTCAGTCTGTCTTGCTGGGAATATGCAATGTTGAGCAATGCAGCTAATTTTTCCCAATGAATCTAGTAATATTTCCTACATCCTAAACTGTCCGAATGGTCTGTATACCTGTTGACGTCATCGTGCTCTTTTACTTTCCTCTGATCATGCACATGTGCTGCTACATAAGCAAACACACTCCTTCCAGACTGTTAGCTCAAAGTCCTGCTCTCTTCTAATTTCAGAGAAAACCAAGACCTCTGTGACATCAGCTTGGTGAATACTTTTGTTTAAGTTGAATTTTCTTGAAAGGCAGAAATAGGCTGGCACTGAAACTACACAGCTGAAATACTTTGCTTATATTTAGTTTGTTGTCTTGTACCTTGATTGAAGGTAAATTAGACCCATTGCATCTTTAGTTGTTACTGAGAGAGTTAGAGTTATAGCTATCTTGTGTAAACACAGATTTGATTCAAATGATAGTAATACTTTTCTTCCAACTTCTCCATCTCTGGCTTGGATGAAAACTTCTGATATTGGTCTGCAAGTTTCAGTAGACTGAAAATTTCTTTGGCACATCCACGTGAAGCTTGTGGATGAGGTTTACTGTTCCTCAGGCTGTAACAGTAATTATACATCAAATGGCAGAGTGAAGCCTCTAAAGGTTGGAGTTTCTTCTAAAACATTAAGCCTGTGACAATGCTGTCCACCTTCTAACCATGTAGTCCTTACATATGTGTACATAATCTTCTTTCTAGTTTTATTTATATCTTTAAAAGATTGTATTGAATCTTGTCCTGATTTAAACATTAGTTCTTAGATGCTATTTGTGGATGTCAGATTTAGTCTTCACCACACAAGGACATGCTTTTCCCCAAAAGAACCGATGGGAAACCTGCAGCAGAGACCTCCAGTGTGGCTGCCATAGAAAGGATGTGGTGAAAAAGAGGCAGAGAAAGGCCATGAGGGTGCACAGCTGTACCCGAGTCCTGTCTAACCAAGCAGAGCTAATGGGTTTTGAATTGAGGTTGGAGATTGTTGGTTCTCAAACTGCTTTCAACAGGAAACCAGGAGCCCTCACTCTTTGCTCTTCAGTAACACCTTGTAAACACAGCTTGAGGACCTGGATAGTGCAGAGTTAGGATGACTTAAATTCATTACTTAAATAGATACACTTAGTATCTTATTGACTCTCAATGTACTGTTTATGTGGGAACCTCTGAAAGACAACCTCCTAACCAAACACCAGGAGAAAGAAGCCTTTATGTTTTCATTGAGATCCAGTCTTTTATCTCATAATAACTGTTCTGCTATTTTATTTCCTTTGTACTGAGCCTAAGATCAAAGCGATAACTTTGTTAAAGAGCAATCAATGCTAACCAGTTTAAGAAGCAGCAAAGGAATTGCTTTGACTAAGTGAGGGGTTTGTAGCCAGATCTCTGTGGCTATGAACCTGTGCCTGCTGGCACTGCTCTGTGGTTCCTGTCTCAGCCTCCCTTGGTCCCTCCTCCATTCAGTCCCCGTCCTGCCTCATTGCGCTGTGGGTATGTTCCTGCTTTTCCCACTCTGGGAGCTTGAGCAGCTTTAGTCTGTTCAGCTCACATGAAAAAGGCCTGAATAATTACACCTAGGAGATTTTCCTGGAGTTGACAGTAAACAGCACGGATGCAGAATTTTATTCATGTCTAATCTAAGCAGAACTTACCCAGTTCTTAGTATCCACTGTGGAACATTTCAGTTTGTTACTTTTTTTGCTTACCACTGCACAGTCCAAAACAAAGCAATAAGTTGGTGCATGTGCTCAGGACATTTACTTCCTAGGGCTTTCACATACCAGGGCTGCATTTCTGGAATTCCTCCTATGCTTTAAAACATAAAGCTCCAGTTATCTCCAAGCTTCTGGTGTTAACAAATTAATTTACTTTTCAAATTGCAGTGCTGATCTGGAATGCCAGGGAAGAAGGCAATGTCTGGCACTGGCAATAGCATTAACCTCAAGATGGGAAGCAGTATTGGGCCCAATCCCATTTGACATCTTCATTAATAGATGATAAGACAGAGTATACCCTCAGCAAACTGGGAAGAGTGGCTGATGTAACAGAGGGTCATGCTGTCATCCAGAGGGACCTTGACAGGCTAGAGAAATAGGCTGAGAGGAACATCATCATTTTCAACTAGAAGAGCAAATTCCTGCACCTGGGAAAAGAACCAATATGTGCGGGGGGCTCCTCAGCTGGAAAGCAACTTGGAAGAAAAGGGCCTGGGGATCCTGGTGGACACAAAGTTGAACAGGAGCTGGCAATGTGCCCTTGATGGAAAGAAGGGCTAATGGTATCCTGGTGTTGCGGTGCCTCTGGGCGTGGCTGACGACCTGGCCCGGCCCCGCCATGCTGAGAGCCGCGGGGGCCAGGCCCTTCCTCTCCCCGCACGATGCAGCCGGGGGTGGCACAGCCCCCGGTCGTCGGGGGGACTCCCCGGCTGCAGCGGCAGGGGCTGTCCCCGCCCACGGGGACAGCTCATTGGTTCCTGTGCTGGTGCAGACAGCCGACTGACTGGCCAGCGCCCCTGTCAATCATTGTAATCCTCCGAAGTGATTGGCTCTCTCCCAACTGCCCTTCCCTCGCCTCCGTCCTATAACAGATGCCCCTGACCTCCATTTTGGCTGTCTTTTACCGCACTCCATGCTCCAGTAATAAAACGCTGCTGGCAATAAGCGGAAAAGAACCCTTTCTCGTCTCTTTACTTCCCTGCTTAAATTAAACCGCTGTGCGTGAACTAAGCCTAACTCTGCGGGAGCTCTGATGCTCAGCTCGACTCTGTTCAATCAGAGACTGGACGAAACTGAAGTCGCTTTCTTCAGGACACGAGACTGCTGCTAAAGGCTCCGAGTTACTCACGCTGTCTACCCGCGGCATCCTGGGACCCTTAGGCAAAGCGTTGCCAGCAGGTTGAGGGAGTTGATTGTGTCACTCTGCTCAGCACTGGTGAGGCCGTACCTGGAGCACTGTGGCCAGTCCACCAGAGGAAGATGGGCACAAACTGAAACACAGAAGGTTCCCTCTGAACATCTGAAAACACTTTTTCATGTGAGGATGACTCAGCACTGGCACATGTTGCCCAGAGATACTGTGGCATCTCCAGGAGTCATCTGGACATGGTCCTCAGCAACTTGCTCTAGGTGGCCCTTCTTGAACAGAGGGTTGGACTACAGGACCTCCAGAAGTCTCTTCCAACCTCAGTCATTCTGTGATTTGATGACCTTTCCCTGTTACAGACTCTGAAGGCAGAGGATGACCTTGTAATTAAAATTTAATGTTGAGCATCTTTGTTCTAGTTAATGTAATATATTAGAACAATTTATTGGTATTCTTTTTTACCAAATCAAACAGCTGGAACTAGAGTGCATTAAAGGAATTCTTTCCCTGAGACCTTTGTGATTACAGGAAGCACCCACAAGTAGAATTTCTAAAAATAGATGTGGCAGGTGAACCTGAGCCTTTCCGATGTGCCAGATTGCACATCATAGATTCATGTTTCTCCTTTGTCACCCACAACTTCCTTTGGACACACCCTTTGGCTTGGGCAACATGAAAACAGTACTAGGGATCTTGCATCCTTCTTCAGAAGTAAAAGTGAGAAGCAATTCAGCAAAAGGTGACTCTCAGGCAGCTGGTGAGCAGGCAGGCCTAGGTCCAACAAGGTGCTGTGAGACAATCTCACAGCAAGCAGAGCTATATGCAGACACTAAGGAGTTCTTTACACTATGAAAGGTCTCATCACACAGTACTTGAACTGTGCTTTTCTAAGTACACTCTGCATAGTTGTATTTTTCATTGAGAAGCTCTGTAGAGCTTTAGACCAATCATGTAATCAATCACCACTGTTTTCTGATGTTTACTGATGATCAGCTGGGCTATGCTATTTAAAATGAAAGCAAGGATATGCATCATTTCTAGTATAGATTGGCACTGAATAACCTCAGAAATACATTAAACTGTTAATTTGATTTTAGTTTGTCTAAATGCTTCAATTTAGGCTGTGCATTATTTTACTTAGAGAGCATTCATCCCTTTTAAAATAGAGCACCCTATTTGCCTTCTCTTTTTAGTATCTCTACTATAAAGCAGTTGCAAATACTAAAGTCAAACCAGCAAAATATTGTGGGAATCATCAGGTGAATACTATTATTTTAATACTTTAATAACTTGCAGGTTTTTTCCTAACAATATCAGGCATTTATTTTTTGTATTTGATGATGCACATCTCGCTGGTAAGGCAGGTACTAATTAACATACCCTGCACTCAGGATTCCCTAGTGACAATCAAAGAACAAAGGTCTTGGGAATGATTAACAATCAAAGCTAAAGATAACAGCTGACTTCGGATCAATCTGATCTTTACCAGAATGCATTTGGCTACAAAGACATGAAGTAACCCCTGTAATCCTTTAAGTGAGGTTACTCCAATCATAAAGAGGCCATAAAAATAGCACTTGAAATTTAAGAGGTTTATGATGGTCTGCGCCCTACATGAAGAAACATCAAAAGAAAACATTCATTATATGTAAAGTCTGCTTAGGCTCGAGAGGCCATTGAACACCGATGGCACAACTTTCAAGCTGGGGAAAATGCACTTCTTTTTCCTATCCTGTACACAACAAGTTAACTCTCAGTTCTGCTTCTCCCTCTGCCCCCTCAGCTTCACTAAATCCAAGTGATCTCCTCTTACACAACATTTAGGTGACTTACTTTCTTTCAAGTGTGCTGTTACACTCCACTCTAAATATGATCTACCCTTTGCTTTTTCACCTTAATGTTCTGCTTTAACTATGCCGAATCCTAAAGCATATTTTGGGAGCATCCTAGCTTTTGGCATGTTTATAAATCAAGTCCCCAGCAACCTGAAAGTAGACTGATGGTTAGTGTCCAAGGCTGCAAATCAGCTTAGCTTGGTTGCTGATAAATATGACAGAAACACGTGTCTGCAACTAGTAATTTTCTCTTGCCAGGACATTTTCAGGGGCAAAAAAGAAGATTTTAACAAAACCAATTGAAAACGTCTCCCAGACATGTTATCTACATCTTCTTAACATACTGTTCTGGGGTTGCTAGTGTAGAAAGAGCAGGGAGAACAATTTAAACCTTTCTGAAATTGAGCAAATTGGATTGTGGTGGCTAAGTTCAAGTGAAAGCTTCTTGTAAATGAAGAGCTTACAACTATTTGGCTGGCACAAAGCCATGCGATCTTACTCATCTAATTCTCAGGAGACTTCTAGATGGTGACAAATCCTACTGCTCCACTGGCTGCACATGTGCAGGTGCAGAATCACAGAGGTACTGATATGAATAATGAGGGATGAACAGCAACAGGGAAGAGAGGATACTGCAGCTCTGTTGTCAGTGCTGCCACTTGTTCTCCCTGTGACAATTCTGTGACTGTAATTTCTTATTTACCACCTTAATGTCAAAGACTCAGGAATGGTGGACTCGGTTCCCAGTGTGGTAGATACTCTGCAAACACAGAACAAAAAGCCAATTTCTGCCTCTAACCCCAAGCCTGCCATCTAAGAATAAGATACAACCCAGCAGGATGCAGACAGCTAGATAGGAATATGTGGGATCCAGTGGAGACTTTATGCTCAGTATCACAGGCAGGTTGCTCCAGCTACCAGCAGCCTGGCTAGCTGGTAACATTGTGGTGACATCATGGCTAGAGAGAATTTCAGAAATATTTGAGGGTGCACATAAACAAGCCTATGGAACTTCATCAAATACTTACATTGTGTGAGGGCAATATAAAGAAAAATTATGTGCATTAGGGCTCCAAATAAGTGGGTCCTGACACACAGTCTGTCTAGAAGTGTATTTTGATCCCAGTGAGAATGACTAGAAGACAAGAGCTAGAAAGGGGTAGAGGTTTGAAGAGCTGGGATTGACAAGATGAGAAAGAAAAGATATTAATGCAATGCAAGGAAAGGAAAATGTGAAAGATCCAAATAGCAACACAGGAAAATGTCTTTCTAGAAGCATTTTGAATGAGACAGACAGTAGAGATACTGGCAAAAACAACCTGTGAGGCTGAGATGTTGCTTGGACATGGAGACAGAATATGAGACACAGAATGGCAAGGGTGAAGAGATGGCAGTGTTTCCCGAGTGAACTAGAGAACAGGAAGGAGACATGGTGGGACAGATGGCAGCCCTGTTGACTCTGTATTAGAGATCACATGTGATATGGAGGTATCAGACAGACAGGCAGATTTGCACACAAGTGAAAGGCAGGCCCAGGTGAGGGAGGGAAGCATTTTTATGGACAGAGGGCCAGAAGAAGAGGTTGAGGACTCTTGGTTTTAGTCCAAATCCATTTCATACTTCCTCTACACTCCCTGTCATCCAGCTATCTATATAAGGAAAGTGTAGTGTTAATTGGATGGTATGAGATTTAACTGATACATGTACAGTGCTTAGAAATTTCTGCATAATTCTCTTATCAAAGTACAAAATACTATTTACCCCAATCTAGCAAATACATTCTTTCTTTCACAAGTTATTTTGCTAACTTCCAGACACCTGCTTTTGCTTCATTGCAGATAGAAAAAAAACCCCACCAAAACTAGGTCCATGAGTTTCAAGAAACTTCACTACTCTAAAGGAACAGCCTGAAGACCATGAAGTTGTGGGATCTGAAGATCTCTTCAGTTTCCATTCTGAAAGACACCTTAATCTAGCCAAATGACTGACATGCATTAAGCCAACAGACTTGCAGTGGTTTCCCAGGTTACAGTTCATTAGTCTATATCACAGAAGACCAGGAAGCACTCTACAGTAAGTACAATGCAGTTTTCATTGTTGCATGGTGCTGACAGAGAACTCAACTTCTCATACAGAAAATTAGACAGGCCCTGGAATTTCAGGTATTTTTAACTCATGTTCTGGTGAGAGTTTTAGAAATAGGAGAGCTGGCATAAAGGACTGCATGTAAATCCACAGTTCACAGTGTAAGGTGGTGCTCTTTCAAGCTTATGGCATCTAACAGCCACTGTAATAAATACCCACATGTGGGCAGGATTGATTTGCTGAACACTCTGCTGGACTCCTCTTTCTAGAACATGCATGCTGGCAAGTTTTCCAGTGACAGGAGGGATGGCTTGAGGCCTGAGGGACTGCTGGAAAACAGGCACTGCAATCACAGAAAATAAGCACCCTTAGCACTCTACCCATCCTATTTCAAGGAAATATCTTCTTTCGCTACATGAAAACATGCTGCCTAAAGGTCATGGGGAGATTGGGGAGATTTTCTGCATTTTTATGCATTCAGAGGACCTGACCTTGAAAGGTGCTCCCTGTGGGAAAACCACGGTGTCTACAGAGGGCTCCAGCAGCCTCAGTGGCCAGCTTGTAGTGGAACACTGTCGCACTGGACACGAAAGAAAGATGCAGACACGCGTTGGAGAGACTGAGCCAAAACTCTGGGGATCACTGGGGCACTGGCCCCAGACTTTATTTTATACATCCTCTTAAAAACCACAATGGATTGGAGGGAGAAATTGTCACCCCTCCATCACACTAGTCAAAGGAAATATCCATCAAATCTCTCCGCCCAGGAGAAAGGAATGCAAACAATAGAACACAGTTAGAAAAACATGACTATGTTTACAGAGAATACGTGAGAAGCTGTTACAGAAGAATGAAAACATCAAAGAACTGCAAAACTCAGGGCAACAGAATACCTCTGCAGTGTGCCAGACATCCAGAGCATCTTTCAAGGACCAGTGCCATCAGTAATCAGTCTAGGAGCTGGGACAGCTCATCTGCTAGAATCAGTGCTTGTAATACTACCTCCTCCTGCTTCAGTGGTCCCTGTACCCTGTTCCCCGGGTGTGTCTCTCCAGCTGTCTTGTTCTGGCTCCTAGGGGCATGCAGCTTTGATAGTCAGCATTTAATAGTGCCCAACACCATAGTCTCCAGCACAGTATTACAATAGATTAACAGAAGTAACAGAAACAGGCATCACGGAACAGTGCATCTTTTGTGCTTGGTGATGTTTCAAAAGAACTGCATAGCAATATACATCAAATAGCCAAAGTCTGACTTCAGAGACATTAATAACTAAGTTACACAGTGATTAGGAGTTACTGAAGGAAAAGATGAGCCTGGAAAATGTCCTCCTTCCAATTGTCCTGGAAGGAGGAAAAGTGATGGATCTTGGTAGAAACTCTTTAAGACTATATTCCTTTCCAAGCTACTTTTCTGGATTTGCTGATGGATGGGACAGCTCACTGCAGAGGTTATTGGTACATTCAAACATCAGTTTCATAAGTCTATTATTACTAGAATCTGTGAGATAATTAATGCTTGCATGAGAAGTTAATGAAGGACAAAGATTCTTTACTGCTGATGGTCTCAGTGAAACAACTGTCTGGAACACATGAAAAAGCTATTGTCAGTAACAAATTACCATTACAGAGAGCCACATGAATATAAATCTCTCAGAAAAGGTGACATGCTCTTTATTTTGTGGCTCTTATTCTAACAGTGACCCTACTGTCCATGTGCATTATCTCTCTGATGCACCCATTTGGCTTCTTGGTGGGTGTCTGTACAGTTCAATGTCTCATCATTTTGCAGTTCTGACAGAGTCCCATTTACCTGCCACCTGACACTTGTTCTTCTGTCTAAAAACCCCTTGTCTCTTCTCAGTCCAATTTAACTGTCCCGTGTGATCGCTGAGCCAAATACCCAGATGTAATGACCAGCATTTTAAGCAATATTGATGTCATTGTTGTGTCACTGAACAAACAAATGTCACGTACCCTTCACCTGTGCAACGTGCTTCTGTGCAGTGCTGCTAACCTGAGCTTTCATTTGGGTGGTAGCTTTATCTCTTTAATGGCTAAGGGCTAGCAAAGCTCTGGATATGAGCCTGGAGGTAATTTAACTCATATCTTGTAAATCAAACTGGATGAGAGTGTGCATCAGAGCACAAATGCTGCTTGAATTTAGGCAATCTAAGAGTAACCGGATAGAGAATTTTAGGTCTGGTTAACATTATTAACATCATCTGCAGATGGGATTGTATTTGCTACTCACTTTAGAATGAAATGTGACATACAAGCTAGATGTCACCAAAAACTACATTTTCAGTGCCTTTCGTCTTCTGTTACATATTTAAGAAAATGTTACATAAAACAGAATTGCTTTTCCTCCTGAGAAAAAAAAAATTTTTTTCTGAGTTCTACTTGGCTGGCTAATGAAATTACTTTCCATGTGGGTCATGATTATTTGGCTGGCTGAGTATGAGTTCATCCTCATCCTATCAGGCTGTGATTCTTCTGAGATTGATACAAATCCCATGAAAGTCCCCAAAAACTCTCAGTTTTTTCACTAGATTTAAGTTAGCTTAGGTTTGTAAAGCTGCCAGGGCAAAGAGAGCTCCTTGTGCATTTGGTTACTTGGAAAGTTCTTGTACATTGTTTATCCCTGCTGGTACTTGAAAAAACTTGCAAGGACAAATTGGTGCATGGTTTTGCTCAAGCTGTCTCTGCATTGCTCAGGGTTAAACCCTGAAAATGCATACCAGTTAGGGAAAAATGCCTTGAATGTGGCCAGTCAAGCTCTTTCATATCAAACTAAGCCTACAATAGAATAAAACAGCACATCCCACAAAAACTGGTCTGGTACTTGAAGGTATAGGTGACCCTATATCCTCCTCTTTCTGTTTTGGGATGGCAGTTCACATGTAGACCTGAATTCTGGACCAAACTTTTACAGTGTTACCTCTCTTGGTCATTCTTCATTGATCTTGCTAAGACAGGAGCCCATACCTAGTTTGCAGAGAGGTTATTGTCATGTCATTATTTCTCAGTGGTTACACTTCAAGGAAGAATTGTTTTTAGTGAAGAGGAAGGGAAGGGCTGCAATGCTAATTTGGCATCTTCAGTCAGGTAAGAGCACACAATGTGCCAACAGAATCCCATATGTTTGGAGCATTCTTATATATATCCACACAGGGCTTGCATCCTAGCATGCCTGAAGTTATATTAAAAGATTGTTTTGAAAATATCTTCAACATAATAGAGAACAAAACTGGCTTGATCTCTGTGTAACCTTGAGGAGAAAGAAGGGAAAAAATGGGAAGATTTTTTCTGTCCTGCAATGGACCTAATTCAGCTTTAGGGGCTTTTGGTGACTTTTCTGCTGCAAACATTATTGACCTTATAATGGTCCCTGTGCATTTGTATCACTGTGGACCAGTCCTTTTTGACATAAATCCAACAATTAATTATTTATTCACCTTGGACGGACAAGATGAGTGACCCATCAAAGGTGTTGCAGGAAGTATAGAACAGAGCAGGGCACTGACCAGTGGTTTTCAATAGGCACTATTCCATGTAGGTGAAGCTGTTGAATGATTATACCTCAAAGTTCAAGGAATTCTACGTTCTGGAAGGGCTAGATGAGTGGACAGAGTAACCGGAGAAAGGACTTGCCTGTTGCATGGTGTGGGATGTCTGTCTTTCATAACACTACAGGATACAGGAAAAGAAGAAAAGAAGGAAGGAAAAGAAGAAAAAAAAAAAACAAAACCAGAGAAATATGTTTATAGTAACACTGTTCATTTTCTACCCTTGCAGTGCTGGACTTAAGGGAGGATTAGTTTAGTAGCACTTGTCTATAGACATAATGCAAATCAGAGTAAATTCGGCCACACCATCAACCGCAACTGGTAAAAACAGCTACATGTGTTAGCAGGAGCATTGAAACAAGACAAACTGTAAAATCCTAGTGATGCTTTAAAAGTCATTTAATCTTTAAAAAAGATGTCATAAATAAAAGGTTTCTTTGTGAGAAAATATCTGAAAAAACAATAAACCAGTATATCACAACACAGTCAGCTCCTGCACTGTCATTTCTAAAAAGGTGAATGTGTCAGAGATGATAAGAATAAGACAAATGTGCTTGACTAAGATTGTTCAGGGAGCTCACATTAACTTTATTAACAGCCATAGACATGTACATGTGAACAAAGTCATCTGCAAATGCAGGGCATATGCAGTGAAGAGACTGATGCCATTAGTTTGCTCATGAAAAACAAGGAAAATACACCAATACTTGTGCAAATGCAAATGGCAGAGGCAACAAACTGAATATACAGGCAAACATGAAGATATGATGGAGAATGATGGAGAGGGGAAAACGCTTGTGGAAAATGTTCTGTGTGTTTGGTCTGTGCAATAATTTTTTACAGAGTTTACAAATAAATAAAATGAAAAATAAATAGCACTAAAACAAAAAGCAGCAACTTCAAATGTGAGATTTGATATGCCTATGACATGATAGGAGATAAATAGTTTTCAAACATCTGACTGGCCTTAACCGCAGAGGTCAGACAGTGATACACAAGTAAAAGTAGTGCAACATCAAAAGAGAGGAAACAGTTCCTTTCTGATCAAGAGGAGAAACTAGAACTGTCACCCAGCAAAAATGAGTCATGTAATTGAGAGAACAGAGTGAGATAGATTTTGGACCACAATAAAGATGGGCATCTTTCACATAAAAGTCAAGTAAAAGCAATCTATTAGGAATGATGAGAATCTCATGTGATCTTAGCAGAGAGATGTAGACATCAGCTTCTGTACTGCCAAGAGAACAAAAATACCCTTGACACAATGGAGGGTGTCCTGCAATAATGTAAGGACTGTAAGGACATGTAAGGACTTAGACTCACAAATGTAAGGATGGGAAGCAATTCAAAGCCCTTCAGTGTTGCCACAGGGAACCCAAAATATTTTTGGTAAACCGCAAGTCTGCCCTGCATTACAAGAAAGAGAATGATAGGGGGACAGACAAACAATTGTTGTCTTATGCAGAAGCAGCCTTCAAGTATAAAGAGACAGCAACAGAAAATAAACTATGCAAACGTTACAGACACCACTTTCTTGTGAAACATCAATGAACTAATGAGATGTGCAACATCTGTACAAATCCAGATGACTCTTCATACCTGGGTAATTCTTTCAAATACACCTCCAGATCACTCAAACATTGATACTTGGAAAATGAGATTACCAATATTCCAAGTACATTAGTATAATGGTACCTGAAAAAAGAGGACAGTTCTTTACTGAAACAAGATGAGCACAGACAGCAGAGATCTAAAATCTAGTTATGGATATCTGACACAATATTAAAGCATCCTTAATTGCAAAATATTAAGCAGAAAAAAACCCCTTACAAAAATGGGCAAAGCTGAACAGACAGATAAAATTGCTAAGATTTTTAAAGACATCTGCAAAAAGTTAAAAAAAATGGGCAATAATGTATTCCCAATAGAAGAACATTTTTAATAGTTCTTTGTAAAAGTAACCTATAACAATATCTGATACTGAAGCGGGGATTACAGTACCAGCACTACTCCAGCTCACAAAGACAGAAGAGAGACACTTGCCAATCACCAACCAGAGAACTCTGAGAACTGTGGGGTCATATAAGGATCTAACTGGGGTAAAAAAGGACAGGCTTTTATTTCATGGGCACATGAATATGTACAATCAGTGCAAACATGAGGCAAAATCACAATGATGAAAGATGGTGAAATATTCAGATCTTGAGATCTGAGCATCAGCTCTTAGAAAAGACAGATCAAACAACAGCTATTGGAGGGAGCACTCCAACTCCAACTGCAGTGTCAGGACCAAGTTCCGGGGATTTCCTGCATTTCCTGGAGACATGCACTCTTGCCACAAGTAACTTCTCTGGAAAACTGTATGGTAATAAGGCATGAAAGAGCTACAGTTCTAAACTGAGAAGAAAATATTCTCTGTTGCTAAGGGAAGTCAAGGCTTAGTTAACTCATCACTTTTTTCATAGCAGATACAAATATATATGAGTACAGAATCCGCCTCATGATGCACATTCATGGATGATCACTATATGAATTGATGAACTCCTTTCATAGACACGATCCTCATATTTAGTTTTGCTATTTACATTCTAGTGACTGCCATTCTTGATTACAGTGTGGAGAGATGTTCCTTCTCTACCTTTGGGCACTAGATACTGTTAGCAACTCTACATAGCATTTGGTGACAGCTGACCTGGGTTATTTTCTGACTTCTTATGCATGTGATATTTAGCCACTGGGCTGTTCTTACTGATGTCCCTTCTCTAACTCAGTCTTCATAGACAGAGACAAAAAATTTTCTGTATGTTTCATTTTGTAAATATGTCAGCTTTAGGTAACAATTTACCTATTTCTGGGATAGTGAAGTATCATCTGGTGTAGTGAAAAGTCAAATGCACCAGTACTGTGATAACTCTCCAAATATTTTTGGTTGCTTGTCTTGGATTTTCAGTCCCAGGCAAAATGTACACACATCATAAATATAACCACAATGTAATGGCAACACTTGTCTTCTGCCTCCTTGGTACTGAGAAGTTTGAGGCTTAAAATAGTGATGTGCTTGCCGCATGGATAGTATTAGATAGACAGATGGTACACTGTTCTCACTTTGTAATCGTACAACCCATATTTCCATGGACCTACCTACTGCCTGGTAGTCAGCATACAAATACAAAAGGTTAACTTGTTAGGCATGCCCTGGTAATTGGAGAATTGTCAAGTGTTTTCTGCACTGCTGAGCACATTGGTGCATGCTGATTATTTTCTAGGGCTTTAAAATATATCCTTCTCTTACTCTTTTAACAACTCTTGATGGAATGGAGAAATGTAACAGAAACTGATGTGCCTTCCAAAGACACTTCCTTCTCTCTTACTGCTTACCTATACACAGCTTGGAAAGTCATGTTCCCCTCGTGTTGTAGTGGCTAACTTAGTGGCTTATCCTATAAATGAGGTCCAGTTTTCAAGGGACTTGCTACATTTCCTTTGAGGCTCCTTCTCGTGTTGTGAGTGACCTAGTTCATTCTTTGTTAGTACTTTTTTTTTCATTAAAAAATTCAATTCATTTTGTAAATCATTCCCAATAGTGGCTGCAGTGATATCACTGTTTGGTTTAAGCACCTTTTTCCATTTAACTTTGCCAGGATTATATGGCTTCCTCTCCCTACTGTGTAAGCTCTGTAGCAGCTGTTTTGGTTCCTTTGTAGCTAAGCTTACCTCAGTATGATTTCTATTTCTTTGTTTCTGAAATATTACCTTTATTAAACTTTTGCTTTCTTAGATAAAGTATGAAACGAGCATTGCAGAGGTGCATAGGGAAACCCATTGTATAAACAAGCAGTGTTTTCTTATGCAGACATGAAAAAACTCTTTGTCTGGGAATTCATCAGGTAAACAAAGAGAATAAAACTCTGCAGTTTCTCTCCATGCACACTCCATTGGTTTTGCTGGGGTTTCTTCAAACAAAAAATCAAATTTTATTACTGGTTTATTACCCAGAAATATATTCCCAGGGCTCTACATAAATGTTTTCCTTAATTCCTACTTCTCTGAAACAGTCTTGTACAATCTTAAAAAATGCTCTGGGAAGGCTTAGTGAGGCATATTAGCTTTGATTTTTTCTGTTGCCCTGTGCACAAGTTTTTCTAACCAGATGGTGATTGCAGAAGCCTGGATCCATCACCGTTGTTAACATCAGCTGAGGTTTGTGGAGTCTTTCCTTTCATCTCCCTCAGTTTGTCCTGAGACAGCAGTTTCCAAATTGATCCAAAGCAGCTATTGCTGGAATGATTATAAGGAATAGTTGACTAATGATGATTGGGCAGAATTCATTTATTATTCTTATTGTTTTCTGCATGGTCATCTGTTTTCTGTGGCTCACTGTGGTATATGGAAAAGACTGATTCCTATTAAAAAAAAGAAAAAAAAATCACATTGATTTCTCTAGGTTCTTATGCAGGGTCTGTGCCCCATTTTAGTCATAACTTTGTCAGGGTCCTGATCACAACAATTAGTGCATTATACAATACAAAAAGAGTGTGAATGCTGAGAGCTGTAATAGTTGATTAACTGACAATTGAATCCACAGTTTTTATGTTCTTCAAAAATTTTGTATTATAGGACTGGGAACCATTCAAAGTTTCAATGTTTTGCTGTTAATGAGAGCTTTTTATGGGTTTATGGTTGTGTATGCATGATGGTATGGACCAAAGAAAATTATTGGCCTTGTTAGAGACTCTGAGTCCCATCTGTATTCTGCAGCACACAGCTCTCATTCTCTATTTGTCTTTTGTAGGAAAGTGTTTTAATTCCTACTGGAGTTCTTACTGTGAAATCACTTTCGGAGAAGCAGAGAAACTGATACTGATGCAGAGACTAATACATCTGCCTTGAGGCTATTCTTTGTTTTTCTTTTTTTTTAGCACAGCTGGCCTAGACCAGCAAAAGCAAGTAAGATGTTAGAAAAGGTAAATGGTTTCTTCATACTTTCTTTTTCATAAACAAACAATAAAATCTATTGAAGGATCAAACTCCTCAAAGTATCTGCATTTAAACTAGTCACCAGCTATCTGGCATTAAAACCAAGCCTTCTTGTTGAGACTCAAGTTCTTCAACCTTGTTGTGCAACATCCAGTACCAACTAGTGCTCAGAATACATGCTGGACTGGCTGGCTTTTATATTTGTTTTCACCAGCAAAGGCTCTGCCTATCTTCAATAAATTATTTAGTCCTTTGTGTTTATGGATGATCATTAATACTGATTCTTACTAAGCCCCTACATACACACACATGCATATATTTAAAATGTGCAATTGCTTTCTTTTTACTTAATGGAGTTATAGAGTGATCTATTGAGACATGACACTGTGTGCATGTTGTAAATAATTCAAGAGTGAAAGAAGCTGCATGAGCCTTCAGAATAAATATTGCACACCACCTAAAATCAGGCAGACATTTGATTTCACTTCTTTAAAATTCGTCAGGTAGCAAAAGAGATATGACTGAGAAGTTTAAAAGTACACTTGAGCTAGAGCTAAAACATTTTCTCTCCCTCCCTCAGTCTGCTTCTCGGTGAAGTCTGAGACTGTAAAATATTTTACTTGCTAAATAGCATAAAATTTTTAAAAGTGTGATGATGCCTCAGTACCTCTGAGTTCAACAGAGAAATCATGAGCATTCATTCTAGCCAGATACTTTATTAAGGCAAAGAAAAGATTTTCTACCTTTTGGATTCTGTTGCGATGATTTTTGGTTGCGGCTTTTTCAACAGCGTATAAGTAAGAAAAACAGCAGTTAGGATACTTACCTGTTGTAAGTGAGCATTTGAAAATGACTGGTGAGCGTGCCAATGCTCAGAGTCTGTTGGTCACAAGTAATTCAGTGTCATCCCCTCCACAAAGCTCTGAGTCAGGGGCACTGTCTCAGGGACAGCAAAACAATCTGGATATAATGTAACTCTACTCATATTAATCGGTACATCTGCCTCTTCAAATGAGTAAAAAGTATCAGGCCCTGGGCACGATTATTAGTGTGTCTGTGGCTTTTTAAGGTTTTTTTTTTGTTTTTTTTTCTGGATGACTGGCTTGCTCAGAGATTTTATGATAAGCTGGAAGATTTTTCTTTTCTTAGTACTTGGTCCAGGGTCTATCGGAGTCAATGGGCAGCAAATCAGAAACACTGAGAAAAGCAGAGAGGTAAAGATATTTTCTAAAAAAGAAGATTAAGTGGGTCTCCATTCAGGGAGGGTACTTGATATATTTGCTTCCTAACCACCACAAACTGCAAAGCAGTGCAAATCCTGAAGGCTGGGGCTTGCTGCATTCCCACCTCAAACAAATGGTGTCACAGGATGTGTGGTGTGGCAGCTAACACAGCCTGGCACATGGCAGAGCAGGCTGTGCCAGGCACGGAGCAAAAGGAAACAGGAGGCAGCCTCACTCTGGAAGTTTCTGATCTGTTCTGGAGGGACAAAAACAACTAAAACAAAGCTGTGCCCTTTCACTTGGTTTTCTTGGCAAAGTCACAGCTAAGCCTCTGGAGATTTTGTGGGTTTGCTTTGCATATAATTAAAAATTCATTAATTAGGGTTAATTTAAAAACTGAAAACAAATTTTAAGGCTAGTTAAATTTCCAGAAATCATGCCTTTTTTAAAATTAATTTATTAGAGTTTGGAAAGCTAACATAGGAAACAGTTCCGTTACACAATAACTTGCTATGAAACATTCACCTCAATGATCTGATTTATTTCCAGCTTATCAACCATCTTGGTAACTTGGGCAGGAAAATTAGGATACATTTCCAACAATGAGAAAAAAATATTGCATAAAACACAGTCCCACCTCTCTTCTTTTGTACAGTCAATGCCAACAGCATAACCAATTCTGTGAGATTCCATCAGTCCCAAGGCTAAATGCAACTTTTTAAAATGATTGTGAAACAGACAGCAGATGAGTTTTCTCCATTTATTTAGCTTTATTGTTACGCTATTATTGTATGTGTGTGTGCATAGAAAGAATTGTATAAATTATCTTTTTTCAAAAGCTGTGGAGTGAGTATATTTATGATGATCATTACAGCCTGCCTGATGCTGTGATGCTCTGTCATCCAGTTGTGAATTTGCCTGGCTGTTTGCTACCATGTGCTCCCAAGTCAGCTGGATATGGACAGGATCTGCTTCTTGGGGTTTGCTGGTAGCAAGGTCTTGCCAGTGTCCCAAGCCTCAGTAGACCAGTTCCTTCATGCTCCCCACACAGTTGACTTAGGCTGTGGACTATGTGGATGTCTCATTTACCATCTGACCCTCTGTGCAACCCTTCAGGAGGAAGGCACTCTCAATAGTGCATGGTAAAATCAGTGTTTCAGGCTCTTAGGATCTGATCCACCCTCCTTCACCTCAAAGTTTCCTAATGTGAAGAGGCAGTCCCTTCCCTGAACAGAAAATACTGACAAGTCTCCGAGCAAGAAGCTCCACCAGTAATACTTCCATCTCTTTGTAGATCCTTGTGAAGAAGAAAACCATTGTTTCAAGGAGAAAGACTTTGAAGGAACTGAAAGTCAGTAAAAAACTCAATTGGTCCCAAGGGCGACATTTTGAGCATGTTCTGGGCACCTTTCCTGGGGAAGGCAGGTGTGGAATGGGTCCTTTAGGCCACCCTGGGCACCAATGGGCAGGTGCTCAGTGTGCAAGTCAAACCAGAGCTGTCAGTTTGCTAGAGGTGCATCCCACTCTACAGTCTACAATTATAAAATGTTCCTGGTGGCCACTGGTGGTAGGAATGATTATTATTTCAATCATAAAGACAATTTCCAGCTTTAGGGAGAGGTTTTAGACATCTCCCAGGATACGTCCTTTGCCCACAATTGAAAATATGATTGTCTTAAACATGATCTAAAGGGCTATAAAGAGCAAATAAAGCTTGAGTCTCCAATGCTTTGTTTCTGAATCTGTTCTGAACAGAACATTTTGTGTGTAATATTTAAATGTATTAAGTGTTTCTGTGGTCAGTTTGCTGATGCCTGAAGTGACTACAATATTCATTACAGAGGTTAATTTGAGTTTTCATGCCCAGAACATAGTTGAAACATTGGATTTTCCTTTGTTACCTTCACTACAGGCAACAGACAGTTCAGCAAAGCTAAAGCTGACTAAAGTCGCAGGGAAACGTTTGATGATGTGAGCACAGGCAAAAACCATGAGTTGTTTCTTCTCACGCTTGAGAGAGGTAATTATGGTATCTCAGGATATATAGTGACAGATGGACAAAGGTATGCTTTTATATTTATCCACAAGTATAATTTAATACCCACTTCTGAGCAGAATGGCTCTGTGTATTCATTTGCATAATTGGAAGGGGCTTGACATATCTGGCTACATTTTCACTTCCAGTAATGGTAATCTTTTTCCTGTAGTCTGATTAAACTTTGCAAGTATCTTGTATCACAACTCTCCAATGCTCACTGCTATCACTAGGGAGTGATTTTTTTTGAGGAAGCTGGTGTTGCTGACCCTTAACAATACCACTACAATTGCCTGACCTTGCTGATAAGTAACTCTGGCGGTCATCTCCAAAGGGTGGTGTTACCTCTTGGGTCAGAAAGGACTTCAGCTACTGAAGAATTTGCACAGGGAAGTTTTATTTTCTTGTCACATGCAAAAAGGTGGCCTCTTGTCACTTAGAAGAAAGCAAGAAATACAACCAGATGTTCACAACAGCCCAATTAATTATCCATTTTATAATTTCAAATTACCCTGAAGCATGTCTCTGGATTTACTGATAGGTGACTTACTTTTATGTTTAGCTGCTTTCTCACTCCATTGTTTCCATGGTAACACTCTGAAACATTGCTTCTTTCTGAGGAGCTGAAACGTAAAGTGGTTGGAATATTTGAGTGTTTAAATATTAAATGAAAACAAAAGAAAAATGGTGGAGTGAGTCAGACATTACAGGTAGGTGACACCCACAATAGCTGCTATTAAATTAGACTATGGGGTAGTGCTACCTTTGCTGTTCTCCTACTACAAGCTGAAAACAGCAGCCAGCTCATAGGAGCTGTGCTGAATCTGGGCTATCCTGGTATTGAGAGGCAGCTGAGCACACTTATGACCAAGTCTACCTGAAAGATCTTGCTGCTAACCTCTGCAAGGAGTTAGGAATAGCAAAGAACTTAATTTGCAGGAGAGCTGTATTTATTATTTGCCAGTGATAAACATTTCTTGTTAAAATTGGCAATAACTACAAAATTTTCTTGGTATTTTGCCGTAAAGTCTGTTAGGAAGTTAATATGGAAATACTGTAAAAAGCGTTCCTGCCAATGTTTGAAAATACGCCAACATTTGCTTTGATTGTGTCTTTTCACTAATGGTAACAAACATCACTTATCTGGGTTTGGAGGAGGCTGTGCTGTACACGTGGCCATTTTTGTAAACCTAAAAGGAGCTTTTATGGAGGATTCTTAAAGTGCTGCAGCTACAAGGATGTCTCTCTCCTGCTACATCACACCTTTTCAAATTCACAAGGCTTGATCTTCAAAGTGGAGGTAGTGGTGCTCATTTCCCCAGTCTAGCTTATTTCATTCACCCTTCCAATACACTTTGATTCAGGTTCCCTCTGCTCCCACCAATGACTGTGCCCAGCCTACTTCCTTAGAACCATCTCCTGATCTTGTGTACCAAAGTTCTCCCTTCCTTCCCTTAAATGCCTCCTTAGATATATCTTTCCTCTTACTGTTCTGAACCTGGACTTCAAACCAGCCTCCTCTGTTCTCCCTTCTCTTGTCTGAACATAATGGGGAGCAAATTAACCCTCTTGTCTTTTCCACACAAGACAACATGAAACAGGAATGAAATAAATGCCATGAATTTGTCATACAAAACACTCCATTGAGCACTGTTCCCACTCACTTGATTTCTCTGATTGCCATTCCCTCTAGACTATCATTTTACATGATTTTATACACTGAATTTATCTTCCCAGGGCAAAATTGTTTTCTTCCTACTGCCTATAAAAGAACCTTATTTCTACTAACTCTACAGAAAGAAATTGTAAGAATATTCTTCCCCTTCTCTGACCGACAGTTACAATTCCTTTTAGCTTTAACATTGTAGGTTTTCAGTAGAATAAACTTTTGTTTTTGAAAATCTGTGGTCATATGAGGGGGAAAATTCCCAGAACTCCCCAAGATCTGCTCACTAACGGTGTTAAAAAAAGATGCCAGCCAAAGTAGGAGGTGTAAATTTTCTTAACGTTATTCACCATCATTTTATTTTAAAAGCTTTGATAGGCAGTCAAACAGCAATTTCAGTATAAAAATGGGTATTAAGTCCTAGAACAAGCCCACTCAACATTAGGGAGAGTTGGTGTTGCCTTTGGAAAAGGGAATGAACAAGATGACCTTTCCAGGTTCCTTCAAGCATGTGTTCTACAAGTCACTGAATAAAGACAGTTCTCATCTTTTCAATATTATTGTTCCAAGGACATCAGTTGTCAGGACATACATTCCTGCACTTGCATATATAGCATTTGGAGTTCGCAGTTGTTTTTTTCCACAGTCAGTACAGATGAATTCTTGCTCTTCTTCTCTTTCTAATCTAATGAGGGAAATGAGCTGCCCTGTTGAATCTCTCCCAGCTACCTCAATAGGACTTTCACTGGACCTCTTTGGCCTTCAGGCTTTCAAGCACTGACATCATTTGAGGCTTTTTTGGTAAGAGAATTCTCCACAGCTTCCTCCTGTGTATTCATAAGATCACAGCAGCCTGTGGTTTGGGCTAACAACACATAGCTGTTGAAAATTTTTTCTCACCGTAATGAATCAATTTTTGCTTAGTTAATGATCCTTCCCATTCTGAGGGACTAACAAAAGGTTTTGGAAACAATTCCCAGCAGGTATGAAAGCTGAACAAAAGTGTGGTTTACTGAGGTATGTGAAGATGTCTCTCAGTAGCTATTTTGAATTTCACTTCTTTCAGACACACCAGAACTTTCCAGAAAGAAAACAAATAGAGAGCATTTTATGAAACTGAATTTAGTTTCTTTATCTGGGAGTGGAATGAGAATATGAAGAGCAAACAAATGTGTTGTATAGTGACGGGAAAAAGTGCTGTGATTAGCCTGCGTAACTTTGACCTGCCCCAATCCCTTGTGTTTAGCATGATGTCAGCTAACCTCATTCCTCACAGTTATGGGTAAGCACAGTCAAATTTCCCCAATCCTCTGGGAATAGGACTTAGAATCAATACTAAGCTTGAACCCATGTGTAGATTTGAAGAGGAGGAAAGAATTCTGTTTGCAGAGAGAGGAAGAAATGAAAAATTTGCATTGGGCCTAGAAGATCTAGGAGTGGGGAATAAAGTCATGTGTAGCACACAGAGGGAAAGCATAAGGGAAGTAAAGAAATAGGCAGAAGAGAAAGTGACTGGGAGAGCAGAGAGGAATAGAAAATCACTCGCAAAATGAAAACACAGTAAAATCAATTGACACCGGAATTCACTGGAGACAGCAAGCTTGAGAAACTGAGAAAGACAATATAGGTCTAGGGGAGCTAATTCCTTGCAATTTAACCCCCATTTCAGTATGGCTTTATGCCCGTGAATGAGTTCTTCAAATCTGGCAAGCATTTAATCAGATGTCTATATCCTTGAGAAATCTAGAGGGCATTAAACATAGATGCTGTAATTATATGGAGGGCTTAGATAATACTGATTTGAGGGGCAAATATGGAGGTTTTTCTAACAAAACTGCTTTTTTTAGCTAGATGTTGTTTGAAACCTTACAAGCAGAAGAACACCTTGAATACCACTGATATGTATGATGTGTCTCATTCTGTCCTGCAATAAGACATTTTAGTGGACTTGGAGAAATAAATATAGCCAAAGGACCTAAAATAAAACAGGTTAACACCACATGTGGGACATCAGGAGTCAACTGATCTTATTTTAATGTCGTTTAAACATCACGAGTATAGATCTGGTTGGTACCTTTTGTTCTTACTATATGGCAGAAAGATTATACACATCAGCTTGACCTCCTTCCTGGGCTTATGTGAGGTTGTTTATGGCATGTAGGATCTGAAGAACTCTTCCTTGTAGCATCTCTGCATACTGTGGGAGAATCCCATTAATTTTGAGTGACTGTTGTTAAACGCCCAAGTAGGGTCTTGGTGAGCGTGTGGCTACTAGCTGAGCATTGAATGTGGGGTGTAATCGCAGATGCTCATCAGAAATACAAAGTAGCATTACCCAAGATTATTAAAATCAGAAGTAGGAAAATTGCATTATATCAAACACAAGGGAGGAGTTGGGTAAGTTAAAGGAAAATGTGGTTCCATATTACAAGGTGAGACTGACTTCTTCATAGCATTTAAATTTTGGTTCAGTTATTTACAGCCTTGGAAGCAAAACTAGGGTCTGAGTTAAACCACAGAAATAACTCTTTGTTAAGGAAAACTTCTGCCTTTGAAGCATGCAAAAATGCAACGTGATAATGCAAGTGGCAACTCTCCACTAGAAGCGGGAGATAAAAACCTGATAATGCATTGAAAGACATTGAGGATCTTAGCACAAGGATAAGTCCTGGGTACTACCACTGGAGCTTCTCTGTAATACAGTGGTTGCAGTTGAGGGTTTACCCATCACAGAGGCTCTGGCTGAACCCTCAGTGCTGATGCCAACAATGGCTCTGCTTTCTAAATTTCAAGTATGGTTCAGCAAAGCACCTTTCACCAGAGCTTAAAGAACCATCCGGGTATACATATACACCTAAGGTGGCTGGAGTTACAGTTCAACATTTAAATATTGATTTGCTTTCTGCAAGCTTGTATTGTCAAGTTGTATTTGTGTGTCCTTCTTTTCCAGGGACTAGGTCTGAAATAAACACAGGATTGCTTCTTCCTTGACAGTCAGGTGATTAAGGACAGAACTGAGCTAAGGTTCTCTCCATGGTTTCCTTACACAAACCACCTGGGCCAACAGTAAAGGCAGGTTCCCAGTTTCTTTTCTCACCAATGCCTTTCTGCTCCGTTGAATTTTTATGGTTTATGGGAGAATTTTTGGTCTCTTTTTTTGAGGAATGTTTTTGGCTTTTCTTTGATATGATCTCTTAACCTTGTGGACCTGACAGAGGGGTTGATAGCCGGGGTGCTGGTTGTATCAGTTAGAAAAGCTGGACTTGAACAGGCTCCTACGGCTGGTTGGGTGCCTGTCACAAAAAAACACCTCCTAAACCATCAGGCTTCTCAGCTTTTTTGTGCTGGAACAGTCTTCAAGGCCAACTACAAGAGACTCAGTTTCCAGTTACCCTGCTGTGCTGCCGCTTTTTCTGCTCGTTTTAGGGGATGCCATAGAAAATTAATCCAAACATATTTCTCCTTCAACTCTCAGCAGCATCAATATTTTCTTCTCAGATGAGCTGCTTTCATGGATCTCCTGTGAGACACTTCCCTAATTCAAAGCCTTTTGGCTGTTTCTCAGTTCAAGATACTAATTGTGCTTGAGATGAAAAACAAGCACATTTGGCAGTGTCAGATGAAACTAACATTAGTATGTGCTTCTAGTGAGACATTTTGGCGTGGGACATACACAAAAGTTAAATTATCATAATGATAAACACAGTAATAAGAAAGAAAGTTTGTTTCTTGCATTCGGCTTAAAGACAAGTACTATTTAATATTTTCTTCCTCTACACTTTTTTCTGATGATATTTCCCAGATACCTTTAATTTTCAAAATGTAGTTCTTTCAGAATTCCTAGACCTGGTCTGGAAAACATTTTGTTCTGATTATACTGGAAACAGAACATCCGGTGTATCACCAAACTACTCACTGTGAAGGCATCACTCAGAAAATCATGTGTGTCTTACTCTTTCTCTTTTTTTTTTTTTTTTTGAGACTATTNTTCCTCAGAAAATCATGTTTTTTTTTCTCTTTTTCTTTTTTTTTTTTTTTTTTGAGACTATTAATGGAAGACTTCATTGAATTTATATACAGTAGTTCTGGTTGCAGTAAGAGATAGCAATAATTTAAGATTTGAAAAATAAATGCAAATTTCTCTGAGAAAGCATTTGCTTCTTTTTTGCCCCCAACATTGTATCACTGTACCCTCATACACAGCACCAATGTCTTAAATCAGATGAAAGTGTTGGGATATCATTCCAGTAACAACTTCCATGTGAATGGCTCAAATGTACTCAAATAGATGCTTCTGGTGAGAGGTAACTGGAGCTGAATTCTTTGAGACAGCCTACACAGAGAGATACCTGACACATTTCTCAAAAAAATCCCCTACAAAATAAAAGTGATTCAGAATTCTGTTTTCAAAGTTTAGTATTCAAGAACAATTTTGAGGCTGCCCTGTGATCAACAGACTGATTAAAAATGCTAATCAGAAGCTTGTATGATTAGGAGATTAGTACTGTCTGAACTTTGATCTGCCTCATTTGTGTACACAGCAGAGGGAGAGACACACACCATCACGCTGAGAACTGCTTTCATGGGTAGCAGAGTTCTTCCCTGTAAGGGATTCACAAATGATCTCTTCACTGTTTTGGTTCTTGTTTCTTGCTTTCAGTGGTTCACAGGGAAGGGCTCAGGGTTTCTATAATCACCAAGTGTTTACTCTAAACCAGACAACATTTTAATAGTCAAAAAACCAAAACCACTCTATGTCAAAACAGGCAATATTATAATTGCATTCCTGTTACTAACCATGTGCTTTGGTTTGATCCATGTGATGTTCATAGGACTCGACAGAATTAATGAAAATCCCTCACATGTGAAACTCAGGACCTCTACCAATGGTTCACTTCCACAGTCCTTGTGTAAACAACATTGACACAAATAGGGAATATCTGTGAATCACAGCCTCAACTCCAGACACCTCAATTTACCTCAACTGTGACAAACTTCTCATTGGATGTCCTAATATCAGCACCTCTTCAGATCAAGAGTGCCATGGCTTTGAAAACGTCTTCAGCATGAAGAGTAAGTGAATAAACATAGTAAACATAAAAATCACAAGCAATGCCCATCAGTTGCAGGAAGAGACCCAACCATTAGAACAGCCTCTTTGAAGCCATGACCCTTTTCACTGCAGAATGGTCAGGCATTGGAACAAGCTGCCCTGGGAAGTGGTGGAATCACCATCCCTGAAAGTATTCAAAAATGTGCATATGTGGCACCTGGGGACATGGTTTAGTAGTCAATGTGTCAGGTCTGGGTTAATGGTTGGACCTGATGAACTTACAGGTCTTTTCCAACCTTAATGATTCTGTGATTCTAAGAAGATGATAAACTTATGGCAAATGGATACTTAAAAAAACAACAAATCTCTACAATCCCCTCCAGTGTCACCATCCTTCTACTGCTAGATAAAATTTTCATACAGAAAACTACAGTCTTGTCAGCACTGCAACTCTTATTAAACACCGAAGAAGGGGATGTCAGACTAAAGTTCACATTGCCACTCTGAGTGGAAGCAGAGGTTTTAGTCCCAGAAAAGAGGTGATGGAAAGCCATGTGAAGAATTAGCTCTCAGCTATTATGACAGCTGAGGGTGTAAGGTGGCATCTCTACTGACATGGCCAACCAATACTTTCACTGGAGCTTAAAGGTTTTCAATGAAGAAAACCAAGTCCACTATAAATAAAGGCGCTGATCTAAAGACCTTCAGTGGCTTTTATCCAGCTTCCATTGCCTCTGTGTCAAATTAGCCTGTAAGTTCTTTTGGTCAGGGATGGCTTTCACTGTTCTGGGTTCAACTTTGAGATTTCCTATCTGGCCATGGAGAGAAATCAAGGGACATAACCTCATTTGTAATCTTCTCTATTACCTGTTTTGTAGTAGGCAAGAGCTCTGAGTTACTTTTCCTCTCTCAGCAGCTATAAAGGGAATGAAACAGAGGAGACTGGAGCATGCCTCAGTGCCATTCTTCTAACATGCAGTTGTTTTCCTGCTTTAATGTAAATCAGAAAGTCAAAGGCCCATCAGAGCCTAGGTGTTCCTGGAGCTTGGACATTTAAGACACACAAGTTTCTGTAGTTACGTGCATGTAAACAAGCGACAAGGTTAACACAAGTGTTTCTCTGGTTCCCCAGCTTGAGTAATGCCTTTTGCACTTGAGACAATTGGCAGTCTTCAGCAAGAATCCAGAGCAATTTCACATGCAGTGTGTAACAGAGCATCCTGAACACTGTGCTGCTGCATCTCACCATAGTGGATAGAATTCAGAAGCAAAATTAAAAACCACATTTGAACAATGATGGGAAAACAGAAGATTGCTGATATTTTGTGATTATTTGTTTATGTAAGCTATTTGTATTATGACATCATGAGAACAATGCCAGATATGTGTTGTATGTCCTGAAGAATGTAGACAACGGTCCAGAGGGAATCACCTGAAAGGTCTTCCATTCTAAACCAAATGCCGTATCGAAAAGAAGATCAGATGAGTTAATCCCATTTTGTCTACATGTGCTTTCTCACATGCACAGCATTTCTGGGAGGAATACCGAACCGATGCCTGTGCTGTAGGAGGAAGTGCCCAGAACTCGTTGGCTAACAGTAACCACTTAATTAATGTAAACTTCAAATTTTAGTTAAAAAAAGAAATTAAATCCGCCGTGGCACAGCCTGTAACTAACCACTGTTTCACAAAATGGGTCATTAATTTGTCGTCCTAAACACCACGCGTTGGTTGCAGTGCAAATGCGCGCAGAAGCGCCATTCTCCCCACGAAGTCCATCTTGAAGCACATCTCCTCCACACAGGTGCAGGAGCCCCGAGCCACCAGTGCCCGACGCGCCCCTCGCCGCGGCCCCCGGCGCTCCCCACCCGGCCCCGGGACCCTGCCCGTGCTCCGCTCCGCTCCAGCACCTCAGCGCTGCCCCGGCCCTGGCACCTGTCCTGCCCGCTCCCCTCCGCGCAGGGACGGCCCCGCCAAACGCGACACCGACAGCGGGTCACTGCTGCGCCGCTTCGGGGAGAGGATTAATTTCGCCAGTTAATTCCTTCCCCCCCGCCCGGCGGTGGGGGAGGGCACATGCGCGTTGCCATGGGTGCCGGAGGAGCACCCAGAAAGTTGCGGAGAGGGGCGGGGAGAAGGGGCCGGGCTGCCCGCGGGGGCTGAGTGCCCGCCCGGCGCTACGCTGAGAGCCCGGGCAGCTGCTCCAGCCGCGGCGGCTGTGACGCCCACCTCCCACCTACGGCTGGCGTCGGCGGAGGAGGGAGGGAGGGAGGAAAGGGATAAACTTCAAACTTGGCCGGGCAGGCAGGGAGCCGCATGGATGTGTCCGTCCCTCGGCGCTGACTCGCAGCCCGCGGCGCGCTGTGGGGCGGCCGCTGCCCGAGGAGCGCG
>VZRZ01003263.1:339194-390802 GCA_013398175.1 Climacteris rufus
GCCCTGAAGGAGTTTCCCCCCTGCTGTTGCATCAGAGTTGAGTTCTCTCCAGCCGCTTGTGGTTCCCTCTGCAACTTCGAGCCGCCTTAGGTTGTAGACCTCCATCAGCTATAGCTGCTTCTTTTCTTAATCTCGCACACACCCCCAGCACCTCTCCCCCCATTACAATATGGATTTCACAGAAAATTCTGCATTTAGGCAAGGAGCCGCGCTAGTCTTAGGTTTTGTAGATAAGGTATTACAGAGTCGTTTGCATCCTTTGTGCAAGTGCTGTGTTGGTAGACGGATGCATTTACAATTAACCATATCGTTCCCATTTTTTTGTTTTTCTGCCTGCTGGCACCGTTTGGGCTATAAGTGTGCAGCTTCAGGTCCTCAGGTTGCAATATGCTTTGCATCCCTCAAATACAAAGTCTGAGGTTGCTGGGACAGCACTTGGGTCTCTAGGTAGGTCTGCTCAACAGTCCTGGAGGATTTAAGAACAAAATCAACTGAGCCCATCACTAGACATCCACATTTAATATTAGAAACTCAGATTTCAGCACAATTAGGATGGGTCATCTATTTAAATTAAAGCTGAAGTTCAAATGTGTGCTTTAGGGAAGAAAAATCTGCTGGAACTTGTCACAGTTTGTAATGCTCTTGTGCTGAAATTATTGCTTGGCTTGTTTGAGCTGTATCTAGGATGGCAAGAAGCCATCCACATAAGAATTCGGCGTCTTAGACCTTATTAGCATATTGTTCATCTCAAAACTTTCAACTGTTTTTTTCAACTTGAAAACAAGTAATGGGGGTATGAATATGTTTGCATAGCTTGAGAGGAGTTTTTTTTGTTGCAGTTGTTGTTTTCCAGAACTTTTTTAGGTTTTCATGAAAAATGTCATGACTAATGAAAGTTTTTAATCTTCTGGGTTATCAACTAAATCCCTCATAACCTAATTTTTGATGGTATGCTGCATCAGGTAGGGGTTTTTTTTCAGCTGGCTAATTTACAGTATGTATTATCCATAAACACTGACCATCTGTTGTCTATGTTTCTTATAATTGTGGCTCAGAATATTTTACTCTAGAAAAATAACTTCCAAACAAGATTTTTTTTCCAAGGGTTGCTAACAAGACACAAGCATTACATGATGACTGAATATAAACTCTAAAATTAGCCATGGAAGAATTTTTGTTGTTATTGAAATATGCGCTTTTGAAATGGATAAGATTGAGGTGGAAGTTATTTAATTAAGAGGTTATATTATTTCTTTGATTATTATAATTGCATACCATGTATTGTCTCACAAGTGCTCCTGTACCCTATTTAACAGGTTTCATTGAGAATGCTTCTGAAATACGAGTTTAGACAAAAGCTACATTGACTTCTGAAGAAGTGTGTTTTTCTTAAGACTTATGAGGATTTATTGTGCAGTTACTTTCCATTTTCTTTGACAAGTTATGGATGGCTTGATATTATTAAGTATACCCAAGACTGAAAAGTTCAGAATATACTAAAATGTAACTGGAACATATCCATATGCATTTGTATGTTTTTTGTGAAAGCAGTAATGTAATATGTGCAAGTACAGATGACTAAATGGAAGTGTGATTTTTGCTCATGTCAGCATAGCTGGGCTGATTTCATCTATAGGAACTGCTAAGTGTTGACTTTCACAGGTACAGGCTTCAGCATTTGCTTGCTGCAGAACATTTTCCTCCTGTGGGTCACAGCTAAGTGTTCTGATAGCCAGAACATGCCAGCAGCTGAGACATGGCACCTAGTTACACCCTTTGTGAGCACCCAGCATACATCTGCTGGCATGTGCTCCAGTCACACCTCGGATTTTGCCCCATTTACATTCTGATGGTCTGTCCATGCTCCTTTCTAGTGGGCACCTGTAGGCCAGTTGGGATGATGCAGGAAAAAATTGGTGCTAGTGGGCATAACCTCTTTTTATTTAATATAGGCCGAGAATCAGCTGTTCCAGACAGAAGCATTGTGTCAGAAATGTGGAGGAATAGAAGGTTGATGGCATCACCTAATGGAACACATGAAGAGAAGAACTGCACAGAGCCAGGTGAGATGGGAAAATTTTGTGATGTCCTATAAGCTCTTGAGATGTATTGGGTAGCGTTGTCATGACCAAACTGCAGTGATGTGTAAACATTAAAGTGGTAAGCTTAAAAAAAAAAAAAAAACAAAACAGTACTGTTCTGTGTAGAAATAAGGTTTATTGTGCTGTATAATGAAATGATTTTATGTATCAAAGGCAAAAGTTAATGTTCAGGTAAAACAGTGTTTTGGGGCCATTGAGACTAGTGCTGACAATCTGATTTCTGTAATTTTGTTGCTTTAGTGATTATTCATTTCTATTCAGCTGCTGCTGTGTATATGGCACAAGTCATGAGAGGTGTGCTCCTCTTGAAACTATGGGGAGCTAAACATGCAGTGTTTTGGATGACATCCGAAAACATGACATCCAGTAATTTATGTTCACTACCATTATGCAGTTAATCATGTTTTGCTAGTTTAATGATAAACTGTGTATTCAGAGTAGGAATTTATATTGTTTGGAGAGGGATGATGAGGTAAGTGATATGGAAACCCTGGAATCCATTTTACTTCAGGATATCTATCTTGGCCAGGCAATAAGAATTGATTGAGGACAGGAATAGATGACGCATTTTAGTATCAGTGTTAGTCCACAATGCTTTCATCTTCCCATCTGTCTTTCCAGTGTGTATTTCCTTTCTCTCTCTCCTTGCCTCTCTGTGGTTTATGGTGTGTGGGAGATGAGACATTTTGCCAATGGCACTAGCCAAGTTGATTTAAAGTTCAGATTTATTCTTTTTTAATGTGACTCTTTGATCGACTCTTTGATGGCAATGGAGTCTGTGCCTTCTTGCAAACAGTGTCAGCATGAGTTCTAGGGTACTGTCAGCCCCAGGCACTAGGAGAGTTTGGAGCAGTACTCCTGCCCTCACTTACGTGTTTCTGGTAATGCTGAGGTGCCTGTTGTATAGATTGAGGATCACTGCCGTGCTTATACGCTCCAGAGAAAGGAGTGGAAGAACACTGGGTCCAAAAGTTTTGACTCTATCTTGCTGTCCAAGAGCTTCTCTGTGCTTTTGTTCAGAACTCTGTGAGTCAGTTTGCTGTTGTCTGTGTGTGTAACCTTATGATGCTGTTGATTAGTCTGTCAAAGTTGTTCACAGACGTGAATGACCTTTTGGAAACACATAATTATTCTTGATGAATAGTCAGAAAATAATATTCTTTCCCCCTCCTCTTTCATTTTCCTCCATTTATGTGGATGCATCAATGTGATCATGTCTGAGCACGTACTTGGCAACACACCTGGAGTCAAGGCAACAGAGGCCACAAAATTGTAGAAGCTAGATCAGAAAGATACTGTCAAGGTTCTGGTTGAGACTTCCATTCAGCATGATTTAGAAGTTTTTTACAATGATATGATAAAACTGCCAAGGGAGAAACATGCTTGCATGTAATTTGGAATTCCAGAAGCAGTGCTGACTTCTTCACATGTTTAGAACAAATAGTTAAGCTTCCTCCATTCCTCTAAAATTGTGAGATTGGTTGAAGAACAATTGGAGTAGACAAATACAGTTGGGTCATTTTGATGTGCTTTCTGAAATTCAGGTCTCTGAGGTGCACTTTTCTCTGTAACTGCAAGAGCTGCCCATAAGGGAGGCCAAATATGCCTCAGGATGCAGAATTTTTAAGAAAAATACCACAAGACTTGCATTATGTTAATAATTTCTAGTCACAATGATGGTAGTAACCTTTCTTTTAAAAAGTGTTTCTTCAGATAGAACACAGATTTACAGATCAAATCTGTCACAGGATTGCAATTGCGGCCTTTTTCATCACTTCCTGTTATTCTGCAGTTATGTACAGTTTATCACTGTGTATCTTCTGCAGCTGAAGGGGGAATTAAGATGCTGCAAGAGTGACTAGATATAAGATAGCTGCAAATAAAGGAAGCATCTGAAAATAGCTGAAATTTGTGTTTGTTGGGCAGGAATGAGTCTGTAAGAAATCGTTATTGCTCAGTAACAATTTCTGTAGGTTTGGGGTGGGGTTTTTTGGGGGGTCTTGGTTATTTTTCTCTTTTTTTTTAGTTTGTGGGATGTTGAGTTGACTTGCCTTTTTTTCTTTTTTTTTCTGGTAGCCGGGGATTGAGACATGCCATGTAATGTGAAGGTAGCAATGATCAAACACCTATTAAAAAGGAGCGAATAGTATAGCTCATCTCTGTGGGAAGGCAGCTTGTGTAACCACATATCTACAGAGAGGAGTCCCAGGAAAGGTCAAGAGACTTGTTGGAGATTGTATAGAAAATTGCTGAGCCTGTGGATTTTCAGTTGGAATATGAATACACTGTTCCCTGTAGGCTCTTTTATGAGATGTACTTATTCTTACCTGTGTCATTTCTGTGTCTGCTCTAAGCATGAGGGGCCCTACAAAGGCATGGGGGGGTTGTATTGTATATAGCAGTTTTGTTATGTTATGTGGCTGTCTTTATATGTGTGTTTAGGCTGCAAGGACTTCATAGTACCTTGGGAAATAGAAGTTCTTGCTGAGAGCCTGTTAATCCGTTGTGTCATTGCTGTGCCATTGCTGTGCTCCATTTTCATTAGCTTCCCACACAAGTCTGCAGCTTTACCTCCCTTTTTCCAAGGATTTTCAGTGAAGTTAATATATTTACCGCTTTACCTGATTTTCTTACTTACAGGTAAGTGAAAAAAAAAATTAAAATCTCAATTGTTAGAAATAGCAGCTATAGAAGTTAGGACCATGAGATCCCTGCACTTCATGACACTGTCAAGAAAGGCTCACCCTTCGTATTATATCTTGGGATAAAAACTCCTTAAGCTTTTAGAAGTAACATTAGAAGCTTGTGGGAGCTGATGTCTGCTAGAAGCTCACACAGTTTACACTCTTTGCGATTAAGTCATTCACTGAAGTAGATAATTTTGTGTTGTGTTCTTCTGGAAACACTGATAATGTTTCTGGGGCCATTGTATCAGAACAGGAAAAATACTAAAGCCTCTGCAATGCTGCTTTAAAAAAGAACCAGGGGGTTCTGAAAAAGGAAAAGAAAATATGTGTGTGTGTGTGTGTGTGTGTGTGTGTATAACTAGAGGAGAAAAGTTGGGTTTTTTACCTGAGGACTGATATTCATGAATATCTGAAGAGGTGCTCCACATTTTTTCTAACAGTAATGTTCTGCAATCATGAGGAATTACAGATTCTCTCTATCCCATAGCAGCAAAGGAACTGCAGGTCAGCCGCAGGAAGCAGGTGGAGCATTTGAGAGCACCAAGCCAACCTTGGTTCTAGTCTGGACTGAGAGCAGATCCATGCCACATTTAGTGTGTTCTGTAGCATTTTTCCATTAAAGACCCTTCCTGGCTTTAAACTTCCTCAATGTTCATATTGTCCTGGAGGCTAGAGGGCTTATAGATTGTATGCAGAAGGCTCTGGATTTCAGAAATTTCATGAGAGCCAGGGATTTTTGAACTATCAATCTTATGTTTATTTGGTATTGAGTAACTCTCTGGATGGCTGCTGTGGGTATTCCTCTTGGAAGGAAACCAAGCTACCTTTTCTTTATGGCTCTGGATTGATTTCCGTGGGAGGAGGAGTTGATTTGACCCTCACTTAAAGCAGAGAGACCAGAAAGGAGGAGTAATTGTCTCTAGCGTCTTAATATATCTCATTAGTTTGCAACCAATTTTTTTGCCTAACCAAGCTCTCACTTCCATCTGCCATCAGCTTGCTAGCTTGCAGTGCCATCTGTCCAGAGAGTCTGATTTGTAGCTTCTCTGCTCCAATGGCTTGCCTCTTGTTTCAGAATGTTCCTATGACTCCATGTCCTCCAGATCTCCAAGTAATGTTTCCAGGGCACTTGAAAGGTGGGGTGTCTGAGTGGAGTGATGTTTTTTACCACATGACTCCACTGGGTCGCGTTAGGCCGTTAAACAGCTGATACAGACTCTTTGCTGTTGTGAATATTTTTGTGTAAACCCTGTATACAGACAGAAAATATATTTTTTTTTCCTGGGAATTAGAAATGTACGGGAATGTATTTCCATTGTCTTCTGACACTAGTCTGTGAGCAGCTCTCGAAAGAGACAGTGGGATTTTCTTGCCTGTGATTTGTCAGCCATGGACACTTAATGAGCTACGCTGATTTTAAATAGGTGGTGCTTTGGTTCAAGCATGTTCCTCCCATTGCTGTTAGTGGTAAAGGTGAGTTGTGGATTGGGGGAATGACGGGGTTAGCGTTTCTTCCTGTGCCACGCTACATTTATAGTTTGGAATTAAAAGGCACATTGTAGCAATGCTTTCTGTTCTTGCAGTGAGAGAGAAAGAATCTGTCCTCTACACTAAAGTAAAATGTGTTTCCCAATAGCAAGTGTATAACTGAGTCCTGAGTCAGGATCAAAGTCATTAAATCTGTGTGTATTTTACACTGTAAGTTCTAACCTTGGGGACTCATGTAAGATGTGATACATTCTAGAGAAACTATAGAAGTCTTAGACAGTTTTCTTAGCATATCATAGAGAGAACAAGATCCTGTTATTTTTTCTACAAAAATCGATGATGACTAGAGAAGACAGGACTGACTCTTCCAAGCAATTTTCCAAAGAGATAGAAAAAGTTATTTCTTGTACACTTGTAGTAAAGGCACTATAGGAACCATTGATTTCCATTACTTTTATTTAACAAACACAGTACTTATTTAAATGCGTAACTCTTAACATGCTGGATTGATGTATGCTTTTTTTTCTTAATCCTTATAGACTCCTTGCTACATAAGATCATAAACTTAGTGTAATAAATGCTGGTGGAATAAGTAATTTTGAATTTTGTGCCAATGTAAATTTTCTTTAAACAATGTGATAATTTGTATTTCTTTTAAAGAATGCACTCATGATCCTCCCTTGATCAAACGTCCATTTTGTGGCAGGGATAAATGCCTTAGACCTCCACTTTTAAGGATGTTGTATTAATAATTTCATTGTAAATTTCTGTTTCATGAACAGCCTAAATTAGTAAGCTTGGCATGACCTGCATGTTCTTACTCTGCATTCATACATTACCTAGCACAGAAAGACTGTGGTGTCATTGAGATAATACAGAGAATTACTGTGTTCTGTTATTTGCAAATATTCCTCACTTGCATATTAGTCAGACTTGCTCTCTGCCTTGGTGCATAGAATATGTGCAACTATTGTAGTATGATAGATTTATTGATAGTGTATACATGTGGATTTAAAATATTTTGTTACTCCAGTGTATTAAGCCCTCAAAGACCAGGAAAGTTATCAGCCATAAACATCCTATTTTTGTGTTGGTCTAAAAGGAAAAGAAAATGAAGAAAGGTTTAAGAAAAAGATTCTTAGTTGCTTTATGCGTATAGTGTTTACATAACATGTAGGTACAGTGTCCTGTGAATGTGTATGTATATATTCACAGGTGTATATGTTTATTTAGTTGAAAGACTTACTAACCAGATAGCATGTAGCTTATTTCTGTAGCCACTTGTCATATGCTGGTGAGGTTTTATATGTTTTGGGTTTGCTTTGGGTTGTACCCCCTCACCCAGACTCCCTCCTGTCCCTGTAGATGCTGAGTGGTAGACTTTATTGATTGTGATTTCACTTGTATGGCTTCTGATTCTGGGGAAGATAGATGTGTGACAATTTAAAACTGCTTTTAGTGGGGTAGTTGATAGCAAATGACAAACAATTTATTACAAGTTTTTCTTATGTGACTCCCGAGGTCTCCTAAATCAGAATTTACACCTAGGTTGAGGTTGAACTTCTTATGTTCTTTGCGTGGCTTATGAGTGTGGGTATTAAATGGTTATGCAGGTAGATATAGTTGAAGTTAGTTGGGAAAAGTGGTGAGGCATTTTTTTGTTGGGTTTTTTTGCTGTGTTTGTTGTTTAGTTGGGTTTTTTTTTGCGAGCCAGTGTAGGAAATGTGCTTTGATTGAACATAGAATTTGAAAAATAACCATCCTTCTTTCTAAGTTGTTCATTTTCTAGCAGTGTATTATTAATACTGGCATCCACAATAGTAGAAAGAAATGAGACAAACATCTCTCTGTACTTTGACTCAACCTGCCAACAGCATCCCCTGGAGAGCTGAGAACAGACAACGAGCTCCAGGGTAATTTATCCATTTCCCTGGGTCTAGGTGTCAAGTTTGCTGGTAGCAGTTTAACACACAGTAAATTAATGTCTGACTAAAATGCCATGTAGAGATCTAGTAAACAAAGGCAAATGAAACATACTAAATAGCATTTTCTTATATTACCGAATATTCTTAAACCTAGTAAAAATATTACTTATTACAATCTTTATTTCATAGGACTCAGATTTATTTACAGTTGGCTTGGGTCCAGTTGAAGCACACTGGGGATAAGGACTTTTATAAGCTAAATCTTTGCTTTGAAACCAAGAAACAGGCCTGAAACAAAAATCCAAATTTTTAAAATGTAGCCACTTTAGAACCAAATTTAATGTCTGTGGACATGGGTCCATACTTGAAACACCCAGGCTGAATGGTCTGGAGTGCTAGACTAAGATCTCAAGTTTCCTGTATTAGCCCAGCTCTAGTATTTAGATACCTGATTTGCCTGTATTTCAAACCACATTACCTAAGCATTCCTCAAATGTTAACATAGTAACAGTTCAATATCTTTTTCTGTAACTGCAGACAACTCAGGCAGAGAGCAACTGTGTAAATTATTGGCCTGAGGTCAAAGATAGAAGAAAGAAGCAAATTCAGATACCTCAGTTTTGATTTAGGCTCCTGGAAAAATGATGTTTGGACTAGTATGACCTCCTGAGGTTCTATCCAGCCGGAGTTGTCCTGTGATTTGGTCTGGAAGTCAAATGAATTACATTTCACTCAGGACATACTTGAAATCCTGAACTGGGGATTTAAAAATCAAAGTTAATGAGACTTGGGCATGCAGATATCCATGGTATTGTTGACTGACTCACCTTTAGTGGGGATAATGTATGTGTATTTGGACATGTTGTTCGTTAGTGTGACCAGGCAGATAGGCCTTTCTGTGGATATCTGCTCCATTTTCCACTCAGAACATGGTGCTGTTGGTATAAAAACCATGTTCAAATTTACCCATTCTTACCCATGGCAATTTTGATTTCACTCCTTTCTTTTTACCTTATTACATGTGACATGTCACCTTGCACTGCAGCTGAGACTGAAAGTGCTGCTGTCTTGCTTTGTATCACGTGCAGTTGTTACCACACCTGACTTTGCTGTTGTAGGAAGTGGGTTGAAAAGGCCTTGTGAATCAGCCTGTGAGCTCTGGGGTTGGCCTAGCACAGTCTTTATGAGGTACTGGGTGGTTTTATGGATGTTTTACAGGTTCATTTCTTCATCTCTGTGCTCTCAGTGTCTCCTCAGCCTTGTTAAGTTGGGCCACCAGTGTGGAGGATTCAGACAAAACTGTACAAGCACAGAACTGGGCTGCAGGGAATTGTGAAAAGCACCTGGAGATAGAAGATTGTCACCAGGAGATGCAAAAGGGATAGAGAAATTTGGGGGTTGGAATTGTGTGGTAGAAAGACTAAGATTATCCAGTCAGGGAGTCTGTAGTTGGAGGATAGAGGAAGGAGACACATGAGTGAAGGGAGACTGAATTTGGGTAGTGAACCATGGGAGAATCTTGTGAACAGGAAAGCAAAGAGGTAGATCCTGGTAAGTAGTAAGCAGAGGAAGTTATAAAAGAAAGTGAAAAATCAAAATGTGGAGAGAGGTTTGGTTTTGGTTGGGCAAGAAATCTAGAATTTCATTACAATAAATTAGTCTTAATTTTGTTCTGCTAATATTTCTGATAAGAACCCTCATAATTGTTTTTTTTAGACGGTACAAAATTTTATTATACACATTTAGTTCTGTATTAATTATGCCAATGACATTTTACAGAATAGATGTGGTTACCCACTTAGCAGGCTGAAAATACTCCATGAACCTGCTGACAGTTAAACTGGCATCAGTCCTGTTCTACAGGGAGGCAAGACCTTCAGGCAGTAAAGAGTGGTGAGTTTCTTTATTCTTTGAAGTTGACGGACATTGAAGACATTCTGGCAGAAATTTTAACAGCCTTAGAAACTGAGTCAGATTAATTCCTGCAGGGACTCTGCTGGTAAATCAAAGTACAGCAGAGCAGACACTTCGGATGGACTGCAGGTTACATGTGTATGTTCTCATTCAATTGTTTCCTTTTTTACAACAGGTGATTAACAGTTTAATGTTAATAACAGGTGCTGCATTAATGATGTTAAGAATGACTCCTCTACCCATAGTGAGGAACAGTGGTAAATGTGCCTTCCTGTGAGCAAGAGGATGATAATTTAGGCTCTGCCTGTTCAGTTTCCATACGTGCTTGCTAGAAAATTCTCAGAGATTGCCTAAACCTGATGAATTATTTTTCCTCTGCACATGATAGACTGAGTTGTTTAGTGGGTTGAGCATAATATGACTGAATCTATTGCGCAGAGGTATTTAAACCTTTGAATAGCAAGATGTAAGATATTCACAGATGGTGGAAAACATTTAAACTTCTGGAATGGAGTTTCTGAATGAAATTTATGTTTAGAAGCTGAAATCGACTGAAATGTAGAAAACAGATTTATTACCTGCTCCCCCCCATTTGGCGTGCATCAGTTTGTGCTTTGAGTTTTGTGAGCTCCTAGACCAAAACTCTCTTGGAGAGAGGCAGTTCTTTAGAGACTCAGGAAGCATATCTTCTGGTGTACACTGCCTTAACTCCACCATCATTACGACCATGGCAGTTTACAGCAGCTGAGGTTCAGCCCTACAGATTTATTGCTGGATTGTGAGATGCTGTTTCTGGTTTAGTTTTTTGGTGAGAATTTTCTCCCTGTACTTTTCATGCCTTTGTAAATGTTGCATTCTTTGCTTGATTATGTCATGTTTTTTAAATCCCTCTGTTGCCTAAAATTGCAAGGTGTTTTCTTGCCTTCTGAAGCCTTTCACAAGCCTTCCTCTTCCCTGTTGCTGCTAGCCTTTGTCTGCTTCCTTTACCTGCACTGAAACTTTGAGATGTTTCCAATGTCCATTTGCCTTTTCTTGTTATTTTTATGCAGACCCTGCCAGAGCAGAAGGTGAAAGAAACTATCTGGAATATTATCACTCTCTCCTTTCTTGAATCTCACTTAATGAGCACCCTGCTGCTCTCAGAAACTAGCCATCCGGGATTGGCTAGACAGGGAAGAAGTGTAAGCTAGCATATTAATTAGTCCTGTTTCAGTGCTGTTTTGCTGGTTGAGGCTGTGAGGTCCCTGTAGAGCTATAGTGTTGTCTGTCCTCGTTGTAAGATGCAGTGTCAGTCCCTAAGAGTGCCTTATGAAAATGGACAAGGAAAAGAAGACCAAAAAAGGCAAAGCGACTTACCCAAAGTCTACAGAGAAGGTCAGTAGCTAAGTCCCATAATCATAAATTGTAGCCATATTAAGTTCATTGAGCCTGGAGCTGTTGCTGCTGCCACCATCACCCCTCAGCCCTCCTTCCTGATCTGCTCGTGACTTGCCTCTTTTATTGTGCTTTTTAAAATGAGAAATGTAACTTTTTGCAGTAAGTAAAGTGTTAGCACTTCCCAGCTAGTTATAATCAATGCTACACTACAGAGCACTTGTGATTTCTTCATGTCCTCCACTTAGAGGGAGAAGCAGCCTTGAAAATGTATAGATCTTTTCAGTTGCTCCTAGGAAGGAGTGAGTACACGCCTGGCTGACCCATCTTTGGGCCAGCTGCTCTCCAAAGATAATGGAGATGAAAAGTTGTGACTAGGAGTTGCAGGTCTGTGCTGTGGTGATGTTTTTATTACTGGGGAATGCTTTGGGGAGTGCTTTTGGGACTGCTGTGTGAGAGGTACTGTGTAAAACATCAACATTGTTGCCATACCAGGGACAAAATGAGAACCTCTTGTTGCTTGCAGGCTAAAAAAGGAAAGAGTTCAGCAGTATTTTCTCGTGTGAACAAACCTGTGCTTGTGTCTTACTCAATGCTCTTTGAAAATTAATTTATTTTTATTTTATGGAGGGTGAGGGGAGGCTTTATTTAGGCCAGTTGACTTTTGAGTGTAGAACATGTGCTTCAGATTTGAAGTTAATCAATTAATCAATTGTGGTTTTCAATACTATGTGTGTTTACTATCACTGTTCGGTTGTACAGGATTGTTTAGTAATAGCACGTGATGAGAGAGTTCTTACTTGGAAGGACTATCGCGGATCATCTCCAGAACTGCTTTAATCTGTGGATATTTAGGGCAACTAAGTTTAGTAAGTACTACTTAGGTAATTAAAGGTTGGAACTGGGCTGCTTTCTCTGCAAGACAACAGACTGGTAAAACAGCAGACGGGAAATTAGTCAAATTGGTTCAATGTTATCTTATGAATATCACAGAGCCCGGGCACCCAACTCAGTTGTATTTTTCTATTGTCTTATGGGGTTTTGAAAGTCAAAATAACATTACTTTTCATGTAGTCTTGAAGGTAGCAAAACGATCTCAAATTCCTTAGGTTGAAAGGAGTACTTACAGCTGAAACAGTTGCAATACACATTTTGCACTATGGACTCTACTTTGCTTTAAAGGAAAAAATGCAGGCTGGCTAAAGAATTAAGTCTCAGCTAAATAACTACTTGTAAAATTCTTTTTACTCAGTGTTTCACCAGTTTGCTCCCATAGTTGTAGGTAAAAAACCAATTTGCACATGTAAAGAAGATGTTATATTGGAAAAAAGGCCAGTTGCCCGTATCACACAAGCATTTCAGAGTCTTAAAAAGTATTATATAGGTTTCTATATAAGCTCAGTGGCTTTTGAAATTGTTCAGATTTGGTGGAATGCATGAAATTATTTGCAGAATCTTGGTTTTGTTGAACACTTTCAAAATTTGATGTCTCCTCCATGCTACCCACTGCTGGGTTGAATGCTGCACAAATGCCACTAGCATTGCTATTATTCTGGGATGGGAATAGTGATACGTGTACTCTGTGCTTCTTACAAATAAAATTGTAATCTTCACAACTAAAGTTCTTTCCTTCCATTCAGGAGACAATTCCAAGTATTTTGGTCCTGCCACATTGCTGACTCCAGACTGGACTCTGAATTTAGCACTGCAGTGCAGCTCTGAGGAACCTCTGCAAGAGACTTTCTGACAGGGAGTCAGCTCTATGGGTTAATTCAGTCCTCTGAAGGGTTTTCAGCTGGGACAGGCTGCCCATCTGATAACTTGTGGAAGAGATGAGAACCTCCTGTATCCAGAGTATAGGGTGGAAAATGACTGTGCTGGACAACATTGGCTGTGTGCCTGTCTGTGCTGACCTGTGACACCTCACTGGGCTCAGACTGTAATAGGGGGTGATATGTCCTGATTCTGGAGTGCCTACAGACACGCCTTATTCCAAACTGAGATCTTGAGTCACTGTACCAAGTGGAGAAACTTTTTTGTTTGGAGTTTTTTACAACAAAATATTGCGTCTCTTTTATTTAAGTAGCAGATATTTTGTAAGTCTGTTGTTTTAATGGCAATTTTAGTCTAGTAGCTGAAGTTTGTGTTCAGTAGTTGTTTGCCTTGACATGAAATATACAGGGTACATAATAACCTTACACACCAATCTTTACTGCAAGAGATTGAGATCCAGAGTTTCAGTGTGATACAGGGACCAGAAAATCCTCAATTCTAGCTGTGCCTGCAGCAGTGAATCTCTTTGGGACTTTACCATATATTCCTTCACTCAAGAAAAAGTGCCTTTTTTTTTTTCCCCAGGAAGCAAAAATATAATTGAACCAGCTGGGAACCTTGATCTCTTTATTCCTTTTACAAATATTACATAGTTAGATTGGGCTCTGAACATGGAAAGCATCTTTATAATAGTAAGCTTTGTTCTCCATAAAGAATTAAGATGATCTTGGCTTTCCTGATGGTAGATTTGCAAATACTTGGGTGCCACAATATAAAGTCTGATCTAGACTGAGTGTAAATTTGATGTAGCTTGTCAATGAAGCACCTGTTTCTTGCCCTCAGTTTATTCAGTTCATTGCTCTGATTATTTCTTTTTTTCCTCTGAGAAAATACCTTTCCTTCTTTTCTGTCTGCAGAATTTATCTTTTATATGGGAAAAGCAAATGGATTGCTTGTTTTAAAGTAATGCAATCAGAATAGGCATTTACAGGAGTAAAAATTCAGTGTGTTACAGTCATTATGTTCCCAAAGAATGCATTTATATTCTTCTAGTAAATGTATTTAAATGCTAAGGAAACAGTAGTAATCTTTCTCTCCTTTATGCAAATGGTGTAGCATATCCTTTGGTGACTTGCTATTTTAGTTGCATGGTGACTTTATATACTTAATCTTGGAGAGGCAATTTGGATCGTATTATTTAACAGCCATGGGTAAAAGCCTCTTGCAATTATGAGATTAACAAGAGTTACACTATGTTTTGATTCTTCCTGAAGTCTGATACATGAATACACATGTGCTTTGACTGGATGTGTGTTTGACTTTATTTTCTCTTTTTTTTTTGTCCCTTTTTTCTTTAGAAAGAGATTCTGTTAGCTGAAAGATTTTCAAAGAATGTAAAAGGCTTAAATGCCATAGGTGTTCTGTCAGGTGCTGCTGGGAGTGCCAGACACCTTTACCTCTGAATAATAACAAAAAACCAAAACGGAAATTTGGCTTTATTGGCTGTTGATCTGTATGGTCCATGTTGTATGGGAAGATAATTCGGATCATTTGATTTTCTTTGAAACAAACTTGGGAAAGTAGTGTGCTTTTTCTCCCTTCTGGGAAAATGTTCCCTCTGCAATATATGAAGCTTTAAACACATAATGAAACTCGTGAGAAAAATTATGCTGTTGTGTTAATTGCTGGTAAGTTTATGCTAACTGTAAAATCGCTCTGGCTTTTTAGAACATCATGCATCACTGTATTTATTAGTTCTTAACTAAAATATTTAACTTTATGATGTTAAATAATTTCATGGGGAAAAATATCTACTAATTTGGAGGCTTGAAAATAGCACCAGGTTGGCTTTCATAAATCAGCACAGCTCCTATTTCTTGATGTTGTATAACAGCTGTTGATGTGATGCTACAATTTAAACTTCAGAAAAAGCTGATTAGTGTAAACCTCCCACATAGTGTTGAGGACAGGCTGGAGGGACAGCTAAAGTGAAATGACCCACACAAACATGGTCACACTTCAGTATTATGAAAATATTCCAATCTCCCAAAGTTAGTCTAAATGTGTGTCTAGCTTGAGAGGTTTGTATTTATTTAATTTTGGTGTTTTGATTAATTTTTTGTTTAATTGACATTATCTTGGTCTACTTTCTGAAAATGAAAACTGTGGAATGGAGTTTTGCAGTTGAGGTACTGGCACACACACTGCAGCACCTGCAGGGACCATTGCTGCTTCAGGACAAACCTGTCTAGAACTGGAGTTTGTTACAACACTCCATACTCTGGTGTGTTCATTTCAGATTGAAGGGCAATTTTTTAGTATACTCAAGGTGGATCTAATTCATTATTTCACTTGACTCACTTAAGCAAATATTCTGGTTTAGTACAGCATTTATGCAGAACTTTAACAGTGAACATGTAATAGACCTGTAGTGATTGATCTTGTTTTGAACTGCGACTTTTCCAATGCCTTGAGTATCCATTGAGAAGGATCATGCATGTTTCAGCCTGCATTTGGACAAAATGGGGTCTTAGACTGATGCAGGAATCAAAGGCTTTAAGTACTTTTTTTTTCTTCAAAAGAGTATTTTGGTGCTGTGCCCTTCCTATGCCACTGTTTACATCAGTAGGACTCCAATAAACACAGCAAATGCAGCATTGGACAGCTTTATCTACTGAAAGTTAGGATCCTGCTATTGTTATCTGCAAATATTACCTGCATGGAGGTTTTCTGATTTACCTGAGGGATAATACACTCTTAAGAAACACTGCTACTCAAACTGGGGAATGGAGATTTTATATGTCTTTTGTCCATTATATTTACATGGTCTGTAAATTTAGTGTGTGAGCTGACCATCTAATGACCTTTAGAAATGCAGCCTTTGGAGAGATGAAGAGGGATTTGTTAGTTGACAGATTTGTGCTAGCAAGCTCCAGGTTATTTACGGAAGTCTGGAATTTTGTGCTCTTGGATTTAAAGAATACTGTGTAATTCAGATCAAAGGCAAAGTATTAAAATCTTAATTCCACTGAGAGAAATATCCTTTATTTTGGCATTCTCAGACATTATTCTCAATTCATGTTACTAATGCACCTTATAAAGAGAAAAGTTTTTAAGTTTTCTCATTTTTTTTAAAAATAATTTTTCTTTCACAATGCAACTACATAGCAGGCTGTGAAGGTTATTCATCATTTTAAACAGTGAAAGTTTGTTCTGATATTAAATCAGACAAAGTCACAGTTACTGTCAGGTGTTTGTATTTCCTCCACTAATTATGTAGTGAAAACATTGACATGCTCAATTTCATTGATAAAGTACTGAAATATCCCTGTGTCATCAAAACTATTAGACAGTATGGAGATGAGGAGGAAGGAAAGGAACCAAGGGAAAGGACATTTCAAAACTATTACAGTTGCTGTTTTAGAAGAGCTTTTAAATCCATACAGTTGCAAGATGCTAAATTGCGTTTCTGTGGACTTTTACAACCAACTCAAAATTCATGGCCTATACATCTGAAAAAGATTACAGTGAAACTAATTTGTCTGGTGGAAGGCAAAGTAACCATTGCTTGAAGTGTTTCCCTCTCAGATGATGGAAATTGATCTTACTGTGCTGTCTAGTGCACAGAAGTACCTTGAATCTTGGTAGATGGCTTTGGGTGGAAAACAGAAACTGTAAATCTCTGTGCTTGAGGCTGTTTGTTGTCTTTGACCTGTGGAAAAGTGCCAGATGATGTTAGTGTTCTGTGTGGTCTGAAAGCACTGTGTCCCCCTTAAAGTTCAATTTCTTTACCTATTTCTGTGCATCCAAAGCTATGGAACTGACACTGGCAGTGTAATAAAGCAAAATGTTCTTACAGTGTGAGTTGTACCCTTGTCCATAGAAATTGTTTCTCTGACAGTGAAATAACTGGATATATTACTGAAAAGTAATTGATTCCACTCTCACATAAGTCAGTAAGGAAAATTCCCTTGAGCAGGAAGGGGAAATGGGGTGTAGAGTGGGGTTTTAAGGACCTCAATATGTAGATATAGACAGTTCCTCTGTGAAATCTTTGGAATAAATGTTCTCAATTCTCTGGCTCTCAGTTGGAGTTAGATGTCTTTGGCAATCTCATTAAGCGCACCACTTAGGTACCTGGACATTTTGGCACTTCAGTAGTAGGGGAAAAGTTAAATAAAACTTTCTGCTGTGTGTTAGAAGAATTGCATTTTCTTTCTGAAGTGATGTAGGCCTCTAAACCCAAAGCATGCCCGCAGTGCATCCAGGGAAGTTAGTGAGGACTTCTCAACACAAAAGGAGCTTTTGACAAGGAGATGTTTGTCCTCACTACATAATTTTTCACAGTAAATACGAGGAACAGATGAGGAACAGTAAAGCAGCAGAGAGCAGAAGTCTCTGACTGTAGGATAAAATGAATGTTCAAAAGTTAGCAGTTCTTGTGAAGCAGGTTGGGAACTGTGGAGCTATTTTGCCTTGCTAGCAACACTTTCTTACTGATTTTGGACATGCTTATTAGTAAATGTGCAAAAAGATGCAAAACTGTTCTGCTGTATGAATCAACTTTAGGACTGTAGTTACAGGCCTGTTTAGGACTTTTTACTTTAGGACTGTTAGTTAATAGTTATAGTCTGTATCCTTGGGGCTTTTTTTGTAAGGAGAGGTGGTATTCTCTTGAATTAGTGACCAGTGAGGTGTGAAAGAGCTAGTCTGGAAACAGAAGGATTTAAGTTTTAACTTTTTTTAATTAAAGTGGCCAGAGTAATAGTGGCTTGTGTTGAATTCAGTCTTACTGAGGTGTGTGAGGAGTACTGTGAGTGTCTCTAGAGTCTTTGGCAGATTTCAGTGCAGTTTCACCCTGTTACTGGAGAGTGGTGTTGCTCAGGTGGGAGTTTTCTCTTTCCCCACATAAAAATAGTAACTCTGCACAGGTGAAATTGTCTAGGGAACCTGCAAGATCAACAGGGAGGTGCTGTATTCCTGCTTCCTCCAGGGACAGGTAACTGCTAATGTAAACTTGCTGGATCATTTCTTTATTTACTCGAGTTCTGCATTAATCCTGCTTTAGCCCAAAATTGGGTGATTCTGATCTAATCCTCTGTGTTTCAGGCCTCACTTGTGGAGTTTGACTAAAAATACTTTTATGTCTCACAAATGTATAATGAAACTTTGTGCTTTAGACAGAAATGCTATGCTAAAGTAATGGAAGCTGCAGAATACTGCAAACAGAAAGGTGGTCACAACCACAGAATGTTTGACACTAGGCAGTTATGTTATACCCAAGATACACTTAAATTTTTTTCAAATTTAACATTGCATTTGAAGTAACTCCTCCCTGAAAATACTTAATGACAAAATTACAGACCTTTCAAATGATATACCACATCTTATGCTACAGTTATTTTAGCTGCAAATTTTAAATAATATTCACCCATTCAAAAACAGTGATGACAGTATTGTTGGATTGGTGGGTTGGGTTTTTTTGCCTGTTGATTATTTGTCTCTTTAGACAGTAGTGAGCACTTACCATTAAAGTTTGGTTCCCTGTAATGCATATAATGTTGGTTGTTTATGGTGAGAGTAACTTCCATGTGACATTAACCATTTAAAATTGAAAGCATTAGTCATGTAGACCATGTTTATCCTCAGTGGAGAGACTCATCCCAAATACCTTGTAGACTGATAGTCAGATGAATATGGCATCTTATTTTTCTGTTCTAAAAAAAGCATTCTTTATGTGTTGTGTGAGTGAAATTCAATCTCCAGAGACACAATTCTAAGTACATTTTGGTAACAGCCTAGCCAAGATAGTAGAAAAAAATGTGACCAGCTTCTTGCTTAATTTGCTATTGCATTGTAGTTCTTTACATTTTGCCTGTGACTTTTCATTTTGCTTTGATTTGTCTTAGGCTTTTATGAGTGGCTTTCATCAAGAGACTTTTGTATGACAAAAATGTGTTTAGAAGAATTTGTGTATGTGTGACTTCGAATGTGACTTTTTTTGTCTCATTTGTGTTGCTACAGCAATCACTAATCTGTCTCATAGAGCAAGTGAGAAGAGATTTATCATATAACTGGAAATTTCCTTTATTCATTTCTTATTGATTACATACACTGGAGGGAGGAAGTTTAGAAAGTAAGAATTAGGATATTGTGCTTACTGTCACCATCTCCATACAGAGAATGTGATTTAAAAATAGTGGCTGGTGCTTTCTGCCAGGATTTGGATCTCATATTGGACACTGGAAATATTTTAGGACTCTTATTCTCTCCTTGCTTTCCAGGATGGCAATTCATCTTCTAAGCATTGTTAGTAGAAACTGCTCCAAATCTACTTTTCTCACCAAGTAGGCACTGCTGACTCCCTGCTCATCACCAAATTTGTCATGCAGGTTCCTTGAGTCAGGCAGTCCAGCCACCAGTTCTGCTGTTGCTCACTGCCCCAGGCTGCAGCTCCGTGCTCTTTACTTGTGACTGAAATTTGTGCTGAAGAATTCAGTTTTTCAGAAGCACAAGTCTACAGAAGCTGAGACTGTTCCTTAGACACTGTACCATCCATCATCTTACTGGTTATCTTCTAGAGTGTACCACTGAGTGGATTTTTTTAGTGATTTCTTGTTCCTCTGAGCATGTACATGTGACCTCTCAGTAGCAGCATTGTATATCTTCATAAAGTATATTTTTGAATTATGTATTTTATCAATTCTCAGTCATATTTTCATTGTATGTTATCACTAGCTCCTGTGTGGAATGTCACTAACACGTGCGGACTGCAGACTTTCTGCATGCCTTGCTGCTTATTGGTTTCACTTGCAAAATGTCTTTCAGCTGAGTAGCTAGTCATTAGATGTCATCATTCTTATGTACACATAGCAATGCTTCTTCCATCCAAAGAATGTAAACTGTAATAAATTTGGGACATTTATTGTAGCGTGGGTTTCTTTTTAACTAGAGGAATTGAACTGAGAGTGTATTTATGGGAAATTGAAAGAAATTGGACCATCATAAGAAATTGATGTGGTGCTATTCACCTGTCTGTGGCAATGTGTGTGGCAGCAGCCACAGCCCAAAAGACTCAAGGCTGGTGGGACCAGCCTGCGCCTTCCACTATCTGAGCCAGACTCCTTGGTTAGGGTGAGCTTTTAGTTCACCCCCAGCATCCCTTTCAGTTTAGTTTACATGTTACAGTTTCATTGGTTAGTTAGTATATGATCTCATGTTCTGTATAAGGTTATGTTCTGGAAACTTCGTTTCGGTTCACCGTTGGTTACATGTAAATCTCTGTACCCCATTGGCTACTTTCCCCGGTTTGTATCCCTATAAATATCCCTCTGCACTCCATTCCCCTGCCTTTGTTTCCTGCACATGTTCAGCTCTTCCCGGTCCTCACACTGCCTCTCCTGGACCCCAGGACCCTCTCCTGCCTTCCCTGCTGCTTTCCCTGGGAATAAAGAGCTGGGCCCTTCTCTGGAGCCTTTATCCTCGCCTGCAACATCGGCTTGGGGCTCGCTCTCATCCAGAGGAGCCAGCACTAAAAGAGCTGCCGGAGGAAACCCTGTGTCTGGGGTCACTGTGATCTGCAGCCCCCGCTCCGCCAGGGTCACTCCTGCTCTATTGCTGAGTGGCCTCGAGCCGGCCCCCGGAGACAGAGATACCCGTCTCTCCCTCTACACTTACAGTTCCCCCTCATGTTCCCTTATTTATCTTACCCTTTTTTGGGGACTGTCCCTCACCTCCCTGACCTGTGTATGAATACTGACATGCTTCTGTCTCTTCAGTAATATGGATGTTCTGATTCAGTGTATTTGGCTAGAAAACAAATATTAATGTGTTTTTTTTCTGTAAGTATACAAGTTTGTTGAATATCAAAACTGAAATACTATTTCCTTTTTTTTATAGTCTTACCATGTTCTGTGTTCTTCCCTCTGTGAAAACAAAGCCCACCTCATATCAGTCAAATGGGTGCACTGTAGCACAGGAAGTAGAAATTTGTCTGACCAGTCAAACTAATAAAAAAAATAAATGGAAACGTGTACAGTATCTGAGTAGACACACTCAAGAACAGTGCTTGTAGCCATGTTCCTCTGCTATAGCAGAGCATTTCCATTATGTCCTATTACCTTTGGAACAGCAACCAAGCCTGTCCTTTTCAGGCACTCAGTGGTCAGCACTATTTTTATGGTTCTGGCCACTTGTATGTAAATTGTATGCCTTGAAGCACTTGTTAAATATAGATTAATTTGGGAAAGAACTCTGTTTTTAAACAAGATTGCAAGAGCAAGCCGTTATTTCACCCCTGTGAATTGATGGGCCCTGACAATATCTGCCTGAGGATGTTAAGAGAGATGGCTAATGTCATTGTGAGGCTGCTCTCCATAATCTTTGAGAAGTTATGGAGATCAGGAGAGATCCCAGAAGACAGGGAGAAGGCTAAGGTCACCCCCATCTACAAGATGGGCTTAAAGAAGGATCCAGGAAATTATAGACATCAGTCTTACTTCAGTCCTTGGGAAAGTTATGGAGTGAATCCTCCCAGAGACTGTCACTAGTCAGATGAAGCACATTAGAAAAAGACAGCACAGATTCACCAAGGGCAAATTGTCTTTGACAACTGTATTGCCTTCTACGACAAAGTAGTAACCTGCTTGGCTGATTTTAGGCAAGCAGTGGGCGTCATCTACTTGGATTTCTGTAAGGCTCTCAATATGATTTTCTCCTCCTGGAGAAGCTGGTGCGTGAGAAAAGTGGGTGGGTGTGCAGTGGGTGGGGGACTGGCTGGCGGGCAGCACCAGGGGCGGGTTACATAGCTCCTTTTCAAAGTAACAGCCTGTCACAAGTGGGGTCCCCCTGGGATACTGGGCACCACACTTTAATGTCATCATAAGTGATCTGGAAGATGTGATCAAGTGCAGCCTGGTGAAGATGGCTGATGATACCAAACAGTGGGCAAGGGAAGAAGGGAGAGCCACCCTGCAGGATGAATTGCATAGGCAGGAAGAGCAGGCTAGTAAGCACCTTAGGAAGCTCTACAAGGACAAGTGTAAGGTCTTGCACCTGGGAGAACATAATCCAGGAGTGCAGCACAGGTTGGGATCTACTCAATTGGGGACTGTCTGTGTGGAAAGGGACCTGGGAATCCTGGTAGACTAGCTCAGTATGAGTGAATAGTGTGCTGCTGAGGCAAAGAAGGCCAACAGGATGATGGTTTTCATCAACAAGGTCATCAGCAGCAAAGATAAAGATGCCGTTATTGCACTCTACTCAGTGCTTGTCAGGCCACACCTGGAATACTGTGCTCAGTTTTTGTCTCAGCTGTAGAAAAAAGCTGTACACAGGCTGGAAAGTGTCCAGAGGAGGGCCACAGAGTTGATCCATGGATTGGGAAGCTGGCCATATGAGGAAAGGCTGAGAGAACTGTTTGCTTAGCCTTGAGAAAAGAAGCCTTAGGGAAGACCTTATCACTGTGTTCCGATATTTGAAGGGTGGCTGGGAAGAGAATGGGAGACTTCCTTTTCACAAGGAGTCACGTGGAAAAATATGAGGGTAATGAGTACAAGTTACTCCCGACAAGATGTTGATTGGATGAAAGAGGAAAATATTTCACACTGAGAACAATCAGCCAGTGGAATCTCTCCAGGAAAGTGGTGAATTCCCAGATGTTGGGACATTTTGAGCTTGATCTGGACAGGATGCCAGAGCGTCTTATCTAGACTGTGCTTTTGCCAAGAAAGGTTGGACCAGGTATCCTGCAAGTCCATTTCCAACCTGGTATTCTATGATTCTATGTTTTTCTGGAATAATTATCTAAAGTCCCATAGGGCCGAATTGCCCAACTGGAAGATTCTGTGGTTTATGTCACGTGCCTGCTGTCATTGGTGTGTGCATGTGTTATGAGTGACCTAATCAGGAGCAAAATATGAAGTTGTGTTTTGTCATGTGAACATTTTGTTAGTGTTTCCAATGTTTGGATCTGCTAGTGGGTAATAGAGGTTATCCCAGGTGAACACAAAAGAAACCTCTATAGTAATACTGCATCCTACTCTGTTTTTGTTTACTCTAGATATTAAAGCAAAATTGCTCTTAAGTAAAATGTTTAGAAGGTGGTATTTTTTTCACAAATATGTATTTTCCTGTCCTCCTGTTCTACTAAGCAGGCAGCCTTAGCAACCATAAGTCCAACAGCACAAGCTTCCAAGTGACAAATTACTATTAGTACATTTTTGCAACCTCGTTAAATAATCTAAAATAGCTTAATTATATAAATCTACATCTGTGGATGTTTTAAGGAAATATTTCAAAATCAGCTTCCAGCTTGATCTCATCACAATAGATAATTAAATTAGGGCCCTAATTCAGGAAAGCATTTAAGCATGTTGTTAACAGGGTCTGCTGAAAGTAGAAAGTTTGCGTGTTCTTTGAAACAGAGACCTCAAAGAAAATTTAGGTTTTTTTTTGAACTGGTGTTACTGTGAGAGAGGGATGCTCTTTCCCTAACCAATGAAAGGTGAAGCAATACTCTTGAAAAAAAAAGATTTTGTTTCTCCATATATGAGCAGTCTATCTTGTGAATATTAGGCCTTCCATGCATACACTGGATTATGATCAAGATTAGCACAGAGCAGTGCTTTCAGTCTTAAGGAGTGAACGTCATGTCACCACTGCATTTCTTCTGTTCTGAGTTTACAGCCAAAGCTGGAGGTTTCTTCTTGCATGAGCTATTGATCTCATTGGCTGTAATGAGATCAATAGCTCATGCAAGAAGAAACCTCCAGCTTTGGCTGTAAACTCAGAACAGAAGAAATGCAGTGGTGACATGACGTTCACTCCTGAGCTGTTCCCCCCAAGGCCCCCTGGCCAAGTCCCTCTGCAGTTCATGTAGCACCTGCAGAAGTGGTCAGCAGACAATAAATCCAACATTGGGAGCTTGCAGAAAGCAAAGAAAAAAGTTGAGAGAGTATGTACCTTACCTTTGTTAGGGATCACCCATCAGGATTTTTGTTTTTCTCAGTGATTTTTCTGTTAAGCAAAGTATTAAATAAGTATTTGTCAGAAAATTGAGTCATCTGTGAACACATGCTGAAAAAGAAGAAATTGCAGAGTACATTTTGATCTACATCCCATTGTAAATGTGAACAATTTTCCAAATGTCTGTTGAAACTGTACTGTAAGCAAGATAATGCCTGCTGTTTGTTACTGCTGGAGATTACTAGATGTGCTGTCTTGGAGTGGTAAAGCATCTAGCTGAAATTTTGCTTCATTGTAATCCTTTTTGGCGTAGGAAGGGGATATTTTGATTCTGTTCATATTCTGTTTTCTGGTCATATGCAGGAGAAGTGCTGATACTGAAAGAAAGTGGAGTTCACAATTACTGAAATGCCCATAAATTGCACACACATGCAGGGATGTCACACATCCATTACACAATTATGCCCCACACATGACATGTGACACAACTCAATGAGAGAAGAAAATCCATCTAACCCCATAAAAGAAGACACAGGAATCTATAGCAGAGCCTCCTTATATTTTTTATAGCATTTGTGTCTGTATGGGTGAGTAAAGGGATTTATACATCTTCCCATATGCCAGTACAGGCAATTTGTCAGAACCTGGCCTTAGGCAAGAGTAGTAGTGGTTGGCTGCTGCTTCTGGAGCAGCACAGCTGGGTAGGAATTGTCTGTAAGCAGGTGAAATCTTAAAGCTCCTTCTGTGAAATGCTGGCTATAGCGATAAAACTGGCTTAAGAAGCCCTAACCTTTGAGCTCTTGTTTATGACTTGTTAGTCCCATTTACTGTTAGCTTTGTTGTGCTGTAAAGCAGCTCAGGTAAAGTTCTAGGTAAAGAATGTTTGAAGGCATCTCAAAATAGAGGTACATGCACAGGCTTGGATAGTAGGAAAAAAAAGCAGGAAAAACAGGGCACATAGCAGACAGAAATTTCTTCCTCCAGCTTTGCCACCACCTGAGACTTGGTGGGTTCTTTAATTACAGGTGGAGTTACAGCACTAGTGCAGCACCACCCAGGCAAGTTCATCTACTCTCCAGCCCTGCACAGCCCCATACTGTGCAATACTGAAGTGCCCATGGTGTGTCCTCAAAAGTATTTTGCTGATTCTGGGACTTCCAAAAGATCTGAGCCTATGTGTGATTCTGCCTCTAGCAGGATAAGACTTCCGTCCCTGCCCCAGATAAACCAAGGACTGAGGGACACTTTCTGTTTTGAGGTGTAAATCCAGAGACACTTAAAACAATAGAATGACTTCAGCTTTCTAGAAGGAGAGTACATACTGAGTGTAGATCTGACAAATACTATATTTTGAAATCTGAGCATACACATGCAGGCCAGGATGGCGATCATGAGCCTCAGTTATCTTCCTACCTTAGTTATGGGTATTTCAAATATGAACTGTTCCTTACTCAGGATTTATATTTTAAAGTTAAACATTCTTCCAACAGCCCTGATAAATACAATAGTGCAGGTATATCAAGTGATCATGTACCTATGGGCAGTAGAACAGAGCTGTTTCTGCATCCCTCATTACTATATTTTATGTTCTTTTTTTTCTCCTGCCTAGTGAATAGAGTTTGCAAACACTATTTACTCTTCTCTAGTGTCTAATGCTTTGAAAGGTTGTTCTTTTTTAGTGGTAATTAGTGATTTTTAAAGGCATAAATTATACCAATTAATTACTTTCTGTGACATGTCAAAAAAATCAGTAGTCTTGCAGATAATTTCTTTGTGATGATGAGAATTTTCCACTTGAAATAGCTCTGTGACAGTATGAGGAAACTGATTATTAAACAATGAAAAGTTTGTAGATGTGTTACAGGCAGGTGTGTGATTTGGTTGAGGCCATTGTTGCCATTTTGAAAATTAGCTTAAGAATCACGTTGGCCTGGGAAGTAGTCTACTATGTAATTGTATTTTCATTCTAGGTAGGCGCCTTCTCTACTCGAAGGAACTGCCTTAGGGCCCAATTCAATAAAAGGTTATAGGTATTTATTTAAGGTAATGTTCTTTGTGCATTTTTGTACTTTATTGAAATGATAATAAATGAAAGCATAAAAGTTGCTTTGGGAGATGTCTATACTCAACTTCTTACCACTGAAAACTGTTACTAGATTTTTAGTTTCTTCTGTTTATTTAGCTCAACATACTCTATAGTTTGTAATAAAGTCAGTCAAATGCAACTCTTAATTTTACTATAGGTTGGCATGCTGAGTATAACATTTGTCTTTTGAGGAATGACAGTGTATTTCAGAGACTCTTTTAAAAAATGCTAACATTGCTACTCCATCTGAAGACCACCTGGTTTCCTTTATTTTATTAATCAGATTACATGTAAAATGTAGGTTCTTGTATTGCAGTGGACAAGGGTTTCTCCATCTACGTAAATGTTTTGAAATCTACTCAGTTTCATGAATCAAACATTTCTTGGCATCCAGTATACCAAAGCCTCTGGAACCAAAGAATTAAAGCTGAGACAGAACTCTTCTTTCTGCTCTCCACATGCCTAGGGGTTCCAATTATGTACAGTACCTTTAGCATTAGATGGATCTGTGTATGATAGTTTCTCTCCTGCTTGTTAGAAAGAAGTTGAACTCCACTGTCTATGAACTTGGGTCTATTTCATATTGCATCAAAGTTCCGTTTGGCTACATTCAGCCAGGGTTTAGTATGGATTTTTGTTTCATGTCTCAAAGCTTAGGAAAATGGTGGTGGTGCACTTTGTAACTAAGGAACATTAGAGATTTATTTTGTTGTCTTATTGCTAGCTTTACCACTGTTGGCCATGCTGTGGCCCTCACTACTTGGTTGTATGTATTAGTTGAGGTATGTATATAAGCATTTTGTTTAAGGAAATGGCTTGATCTTTATTGTTAGTGGAATGCTGGTACTGCAGTAATGGGAAGAAGTAATGCTGGTCTATTTGATACATGTTCTCTTGGCAATTAGAAGTGTTTTTAATCTCTAGAATAACCTGGACTTCAGTGCTATAGGTATGCTCAACTCTCTTCAAATCTATGAGTATCTAGTTTAGGTGTTCTAGTAGCTGTTCAAATTTATGTATTTCTCTCTCTGGCCCATAAGTACTTCCCGGTGTGGTCTCTTCACAGTAGTGTCTTTTTTCTCACTGAACACTCTGGAATTATTTAAAGATAATTCCTGTACATCCAGCCATCTAGCTGAAGAGACTGTGAAGAGTGTTGGTGTCTGAGCAGTGAAGAGCAGGATCTTTGTACTTTTAAATCTGCTTATTTAAAGGACCGTCTCACAACATGTAAATGCCATTTTTGCTTGTTTTGAAGTACTATTAATTCAGGTATTTTTGTAAAATAATTTCTAAAGTCACCCTTAGGGATCCCTCAAATGTCTGTCATTGATATTCTTTTTTCTCTTCACTACCTCACTGTCATATTTGTGGCAGTGACTCTCATATCTTCCTTTTTGAGTTGCTTCCTGACTGTCATCAAAACCAAGCTGCTCCTAAGTTGTCTCTTCTCCAGAAGTGTGGGAAACTTTGCTGTTGTTCACTCAGGCTGTCACCTTTGGTGAGACCTCTTGCAAAGAGACAGCATATGGCTTCACCTCATATGGTTTGTAGCCAAACACACCTTTAACATTATTATTAGGTAGAAATAAGAAATAGGGGGTGGGGGAGGTAAGCATGCTAACAAATGTGTTTGAAAGGCGTGTTTTTCAGCAAATCTGTGCTTCTTCTTTTTTCTCCCTGCTCTCCCAGTCTTTTCTTCACTCTCTTTTCATCGCACTACTAATGTAGATAAAAGTGCTGAGTTGCTGAATCTGACCATTTCCCTGTTACTGCTAAATTTCTTCCTTCCTTTCGTTCCCAATATTCATTCCTTCTGTGCTTCTGGGTTTGCTACCATTCATGCTTGCAAGTTCAGCACTGTTATTTTCAGATATGGAAAACAGCTAAAACATATAAACATAGCAGTCACCTGTTATATGTGCATGCTTTTGATTCATATGCATATTAGTAATTGGATAGTAATTAGCTACTGTTAGCTAATTTCAGATAGATTTTTTCTCTTGTCATTGAAATCCTCACTTTGGAAATGTTCTTCTTCTCAATATAGAAAGTTTGTTAATGATGTATAATGTAGCCTACATTTTCCTTATTAAAATTATTTATGTGTTTGATGGTAGAATCTGACATTTTAGTAAAAATAAGATATTTTAAAATGTGCCATTATCACACCAGCCTGAGATGACTCTGAGTATAGAAGTTCTTTGGATCCAGCTGTTTTCTTCATTTTTTACAATATGGATTCACTGCAATATAGACACTTTTGTGACACCTGAGTGGTGCAGCTGAGGTTCAGCATCTCACCAGCAGCCCTATGGGGATCACTTGGTAGGCAGCAGCATTCCCTGTCGAGGGAACTGCAAGCCATTGACTCTTTCCAGTCTTAGTCTCTGCAACCATTTCACTGTGCTTACTCTCCATATCTGAACTGCCAAGCAGAAGCAGTTGTCCAGGCAAGGTTTTCAGGGTGTTCTGGGATGTGTGGGATGCTGCTTTCATGAAACAAGTGCAGCAGGTGTTTACTTCTGTATAGAATATACTGCTATGGTCGTGTGAGCCTGACAATTTCCCTTCTGAAACAATGAAGAAGAATGCAGATAAAATTATCAGCTTCATCTATATAAGACCTGGGTAACTGTTATCTTGCCTAAGAAAGAAGTTAATTAATTTGCTGAATTTGGTAATTATTTTATGTTTGTGCAGTGATGTTTAAGTATGGGCCTAAGTTATTCTAATATAACATGATTTTATAGCACTAAAATGTAATACTATTTGTGTCTATAATATGCAAATATACTAGATTAGCTGCCAAGAGCCCCTGTCAGGAATAGAACCTGCTTTTTACAATTATTTATGGAGATAAGATCGTGTCTGCGTCTGTGACTCAGGAACACAGGAATACCTATAGCAGACCAAATAGCTCAACATATTTTTTTTTTCTTGTTCGAGGACAGAATGCCTCAATGCCCATGTGCTTATTAGAAATTTGAAATAATTTATTTGAGAAGTTGTTCAAAATCCTGCAGTTTTATATCTCATCAGGTCTTTAGCAGTAATGATGCAGAACTATACCCTGGGATATGAGATCCTTACCTGGTAGAAACGAGTGTAACTGTCCTGCAGGCTTTGAAAAACTGGCATTTTCATCTGGCAGGAAATGGAAATCACCATCAAGTCTATGATAATTTCACAGTAAAAAGCAAATGAATGTTTTAACAATGAGCGTAATCCAGTTTCAAAATAGATTACTTAGCTATGTAATGTATTGTCTGTAAATCCCCAGGGGATTAATAAAAAAAATGATTATGCGGAGTTTCTTGGCATAACCTATCCTGCAGCAGGCTAAATAGAAGATTAAGATACCTGATTGGAAAGATCCTTTCTGGCCCTAAAATGTGCAAGTCTATGAAAACTAATTGGAAAAGAGGAAAAAAAATAGCATTCTCTGTGAAAGAAACTTATACTAGGATATCTCATCACTGATTTTTGTGTTTGTTTGGTAAGTTGATATGAAATATTCAGAGAATAAACAATACTACATTTCTGATTTGAACATGGGGAGAGTACTGAAAAAATGAACCCCATCAAAGGAATCATCTGAAAGAAACCACACTAGTTGCTCTTTGGATGAACAGTAGTTAGCATTTAGGAACTCGGTTGTTAAAAATAAAAAAATCAAAGCGGAAATTGATCACTGCTTGATATTTTGTCTTCTTTTTAGTTTTTTGACTTCTCTGGAAGTGGGAAAATACACTGAAATTAAATTTAAGAGTAACTGAGAAAATAGGCACTCTGCTTCTTTCTTTTTGAAGACTGCAGATCTTTATGTTCTTGGACATATGACTGATTGCAGTTGAGTATTTTTTTTTTTTTAAGATTTCAGCATTTCTGAAGCAAGACTGCCCACAAATGTAGCATATAATTCTAATGTGAAACTAAATGGCATGCTTTCTCCCTTACAACATCCATAGTTGTGATGGGTAAGCTGGAAGATCTCAGTGTGCTGAGAGTGACCAAGGTGCTTCATACAGACGACTTTAAATCAGTAGGCAAAACTTTATACCACAGCAAGCTGGCACCTGTGCAGTTCCCAAGAACCATGAGACTTCTCTAAGCCTATTTTTGCACATACTTGATGTTATTAGGTAAATGTTTATATTCTGTTGATAGGTAAGTAGAACGGAGATCGTAATTTTAACCACTTTTCAGGCAATTTGTGCTTTCCTTGGTAAAAAAGCATCCTTGAGTTATTTTTATTGTAACTTTGAAGGTTAGATAAACTGTAAGTTTAGATTTAGAAAATTCATAGTATTGTTGGAATAATGATGTACAGTATTTATTAGTACATGTCCAAAAGCACTTGATCTTTCATTTTCTCTTTTTTCTTTTTCGCTTTGTGTTTCAAAAGAGGAATTACAAATTTCCCAAGCAAATTGCATCGTACAGAAGAGGTGAAAGGTTCTTCGCAGTTTACTTTATCAAAAGCATAGACCTAATTGGTTTTTCAGTATACTGACAAAGATTTACAGATATTTCGCTCACTTGATTTTCTTGCAGAGGGAGTAGTTTCTTTGAAAATTATTTTCAAAATTGCCTAATATTGTTTTACCTAATTTAATTGCTGGCAGTTGATGATGTGCTAGCAGTACATAGTTTCAACCTCAAAGAAAGGAAGCAGAAAAAATAGGCATAGGCTGGTCCTAAGGGAAACTTTAATGAGTTATATACACATAAAATTACAAATGAAGGTGATAAGCAAACAGCAAAATTAAATTTAAGTTGTCACTTGAGTATAGTGTGTATTTGTGACTAACGTTGATGATTTTTCTTTCTTTGAAACATACTCCTGTGTATTTCAGAAAAACTTGTCAGGTGGAATTTTTTGTGTAATAGGTCTTCAAAATTAAAACTGTAATAAAGGAAATTTACTGGTTCCTTTAGGCTGTTTCAGCTTGAGTGACAGTGTTGATGCTCAGTCTGTTTTTAGGGGATTGTCTTACAGGACAGTGGGTGGTGTGTGTGCACAAGCTTTTTGCATACAGACTCAGAACCTATGGAAGTGATTTAACTTAGCAGATTCCTTTTTGTAAATGCATTGCAATTACAAATGAATTCATTTAAAAATTGCCAACAGTGTCTGGCAGAATTTGAAAGGTAATTAGAAACTTAGCAAGCAGTTGATTGTAAAGAAAGGCCTGTCTGCAAGTTGCTTGGCCTTTGTTCAAGCTTGTTACAGTGACAGCAAGACTGTTGATGGTATTACTGTTGAGTGTTTTAGAAAGCAGCTGTGTCCATCCTAAAGTGTTTGTTTCGCCTTTTCTTTTGTACTTATATTTATACTTGTATTTGAAGTGAGATATACCGGTTTATTCATCAGACTTGTATTATTATTTGTTGTCAAGTATGCTCTTCCCTTTGTAGAATGGAGGACAGTGGATTACCATGAACAGGAAAATCTGTTCTAGAGAATATTTAGACACCAGAATTTGGCAAGATTAAAAAAGATTTGCGTTCTGTATGAAATTTTGGCACTTCTGTTTGACTAGACAGATGCCAGCTTGCTCTGTACCTAGCCAGAGATGCACCTCCCTTCCAGTAGCCTGGGACAAAAAATAAACATAAGCACTAAATATGTGCAGGACAAAGAAGATTGACGTAGCTGAGCACACCAACTAATTTCTTGTCTTTAACAAGAGAATAGTCTGGTTGATGGAGTAGAGGCTTTTGGGACAGATTTTCTGCTAAACTGTATCAGTTCACATTCTATTGACTTTCATGCCCTTCTTCATTTATGACAACAGAAGACATATATAAAGCCTTCTACTTTTTGCATTGTGTGTGTCATACAGTCACTTTTCTTTTTTTTACCAGAGAAAGCTAAAGGGAAATGGAATACTTTATAAAGCAATGTGTTGGGTGCCTGTGTACCAGATACTTAAGACATACTCCAGCCATTTTAGTGTGTTCTTGACTTTCTTTGCTAAGACAGTCTATCTTAATATTGCTAGAATAATGAAAGAATTAATTTATCTTTTATAACTTGCCAAGAAGCTAAGCATGTAAACAGGTAAGCACAATGCAATTAAGTGTGCTGTGTAATCCTCTGTGTAATCTCAGCAGAATGCCCCTTCATCACCTGATAGAAAGATCTTCTCTCATAGGATTTGAGGGGTCATGCTGCTTTGTATCTTGATCTTTGCTAATCCACCTTACATTTTCACATAGAGATTTCACATTTTTCTGTTTGCAACACTTAATCAACTTGTATTTCTAAGAATATAGTGTCATGTTGTCTTGCATGCTTAACAGTCATCATGAAGCGGGAAGTCACAGAATTTACGAACAGTTTATTTGTTAATTAAAGCTGAAGTATCAGTCTTGTGACTGGAATTTTATGTGCTACTTCTGCATGAAATGCTGCTCAGAAATCTGGTTAGATATGAATTATGTCTTCCAAAACAAGTAATTTAAAATGAAAAACAAAATTAAAATCACCAAAGGTACATTACAGTGGTGTATTCTGCACTGATTGACACGTAAATTAGATGACCTGGTAGGTTTTGTCCACTTAAAATCTGTATCCATGGCAATCCACACCAGGTGGTGCTGTAATACATAAGCTCTGCAATTCTTATTCCTAGCAAGTTAATGCTTTCTTTGGAAGATAAACTGCGTATTGGCACTTCATTTTTTATTCCACATTCTCTCAATAAAAGATAGTAAAAGCAGTAAGGAACTCATCTTGAACCTCGATTTTGTATTAGAGGTTCTGATTCTTTACATACAGTACTGGGAGCTGAACTCAGACTGTCAGTAGGGCAGCTTTTTAGCTGGAGATATTTAGTCTATTTTACATGGCATTTGCTGTTGTATTCTGAGATAACTGACGTGTTAGAAATGGTTTAAGTTGGTTATTTTACTTGAAAACATTCAAAGTGGAGTCTTAGTGGAATTTCTGGTTAGATCTTGCATTACATTGCATTACAGTGCACATGGAAATTAGAATTTTAGACATTATTCCTCTAGTGTCATGGAATCTGAACTTCCCAGCTGAAATTTGCACCGTTGAGTAAGGGATTTGGATATACAATTTGAATGAAATCAAAATAGGACTAAATCCTCCAGTCATCTTTGAAAACTTGCCTCCTCATTCTTTTGCTACTAAGTTTTCCTCTTTTGTCCTGCATTTTTGTAATGCCAAGAATCATGCTTTTGGCTTCTTAATTTCTCTTTTTCATTGTAGGGGACAAAAGCTGTTTATCTCTGTCCTTCTGTATACTGTTGTGACCAGACTTAAGATTACTGGTTTTGAGAACCTTTAAAAGGTGGCAATAGAAGGAGAAGGGGGAATAGGACTATATTGTAGTACAAAAGAGAGCTGTATAATGAAAAGACTAGGAAGAATATATAGGAAAATGTTATATGCCCTTGCTCTGACCAACGTCTCTTAAAATAAAAAGCCCTAAACCAACCGCCAAATGCAGTCCCTTTATTGGTTTCTTACAGCTGTGTTTCATAACCACTTTCAAGTATGTTCTAGTTCAGTAAATGTAAAGCAACCTGAAAATTTTTCTCTCATGAATTTTTTTCTTCTAGGGGTCTCTAAGTTTACAAGATGTCAAACAGGATACCCAGAAAGATACTTACTCCTACGCCCCGCCCCAGTTTTCAACAGGAAGCACAGCCCCAGACTTTGGCTTAGTATAACATGTGTTAATGTCTATCCTTATTAGAGAAAGCAAGTTTAACCATGCTTTAAGGTGGCTCCCAAGATTAGGGTCTAAAATAAAATGTAGGAAAGTGACTGAGATGGAAGAAGGCCCTGGAGTGCTGTAGGGACAGAAAGGTTATGGATTAGAAGTGCAATTAAAAAAGGTCTGAGAGCAAGTTTGGTGCAAAGAGGGTGGGAGGCTGAGGTAAGCATGGGTGACAAGATGGAAATGTGAAGCTGAGAGCTTGAGAATTGACAGCAAATGGTCAGGTTGGGTAATTACCCAGAAATAGGCATCTATGGTCATGATGCTCAGACTTCATTTGGGGCACTTGCATTTGAATAAATTATTCAGATGAACCTTCTGCACCTCCAATCACAGAAACACAGGGTTGGAAGTCAACTTTTGGGTCGTCTAGACTTTGTTTTTGGGACAGTACTGGAGTGAACTCATGTAAGAGAATCAGATCTTAAAATTCACACTCTAAATATCTTCCGCACAACAAGCACACACACACCCCACCCTGATGTTTTATAGTGGAGTTAAAATGGAGTTTAGTGGCGTTTAGTTTATTTAGTCATAAATGTAATTGCGAGATTTCTAATAATTAGAACTTGTAGAATGATATTTGATAGTTGTTAAAAACGTTCACCCTACCCCTAATGCTGTGTTCTTTCTTTCTGGTTTTGATCTGGAGTTGCCTTTAAGTATAGTCATTCAGCACAGCACAGTCTTTTAATATGCTTTTGCTTGCTTTATGTTCTAATAAAAGCTAGAGTGCAAGTTATTTTACACTCTTCAGAAGGCTTATATAATTTATATGGTTGAATGGGCGAGAGAAGGTATGTTAATGTATCAAGTTAAGTAGGGGTTTACTTGTATGTGGTAGCACAGGTGGCATGTTCTGTTTTACCTGGCTATGCAATTCAGAGAAGTCCAAGTAGAAGAGGATGCTTCCACTTCATCCAACTCCATTTTTCACTCAGCGTAGTCAGGCTGCTTCAACTCACCTGATAAAAAGCAGCATTGTTTTTGCCTCTGCAATTCAGTGATTCTTTTTGCTGGTGGAAAGGCAAGTGCTAACAGGATCAGATAGGCCCCGATTTCCTAGAGTTTAACCCTTTGAAACATGAAATGTAACATTGTCTAATACTGTTTTCTCTGAGACCACGGTGGCTATTTTGTGACTCTACCCAGCATATATTCGTGTGGGTTTTTTTTTTTTTTTCCTTTCCTGAATTTCTGTTTAAGAGACAAAATCTTGAGGCTATTATGTTTGGTGTCACTAAAGTCTGAAATATTTTCATCAAAATCACCTAAATAATAGACGCACATAAGTGTTACAGACACATTTATCAAAACTAGAAAAACACAGCTAGCACACATCTGTTTGATTTTGTTAACTGAGCTTTTACAAAAATCAAAGTAATAGCAAGTCCAACTAACAGATGTCTAAATGATCCAGATCTCCTACATCTCAGTAGGTGTCTTGAAATTGTATTCTTTATTCTTACTGGCAAGTTTGTGTTTGATAACAAGGAAGGTATTTTCTTAGCTTGCCATTTTATGTAGATACTATTATTTACCAAGTATTCAGTTGTAAAACCTCTTGCATCCCAATTATCCTAAGTGGCAAAATGGTCAGATGGGAAATGGGTGATCTGAATGATCTGAATCCAAGTGGTTTATTCAAGATTATATGTCAGGGTATTGCCTGAGTTGAGGACAGAATAAGAGCTCAATTGTTAAAAAGTCAGCCAGCAAATAATTTAGATTTTGGCAAAGAGAAGGTTCTAAAATCTAAAGAATAATGATGTTGAGTTGGGCCAAAATGTGCAGTCATTTTTCAGGGAAAAGCCACCGTGCAAATAATTGAGCTTAAGTAATTTGCTGTGTAAATTTACTGGGTGTAATTTACTGTGTTTTAGAAATCACTGTTACAAATTACTGAAGTCTTTCAGATCATCTGATCTGAACTGCAAGTTTTACCTGACTGATACTGTTCGGTCAGCCTCTTTACACGTTAGTTATTTTTGTGGGTTCTTTGATGGGAGTTACAGTTTAGAGTGTTTTGGTTAAAATGTTTTTAGCATCTGTGGTTCCCATAGGTTCACTCCTAATGAAATATGTAGGGTAATTGTGATTTCTTTGTGTGTCCTTAGTGAGATCACTGAGACAGTTCTTGATCTGTTTCTCTATTTCTGCTGATACTATTGTCACTGTTTCTTCTTTTTTCTTGTTTTCTTTGGTGTCATGCTCTATTGGATATCTTATGCTTCACTCATAGTTTACTTGGCCTCCTTTTTATTTTTCTTCTGGCATAATTCCTGTTTCTTTCTTTTGTTGCCTTCTTTGTAACATCTTCATCTCTGGTGGTTTCAGTCATAACTTCTTTGCTAGTTAATTTCCAAATGTGTGTATCTGTGCCTGATTCTCACACATTTTTCTGTTCTCAGATCTTCAGGCTTTTCTTCCTGGATGTCCTTTTGTCTCATTAGCACATCCCTGCATGTTTAGTCAAAACTGGCACATCATTTTGCCTCTTAGTAATTATTCCTTACTGTGCATGTTTTGTGTAATTTCCCACTCCTCATTTAGTTTTCTATACTTCTTTCTGTATGCTCTGCACTTGTTTCAGGCTTTTCTATCTTAGCTTTTTGTGTCTTCATAAAAAGTCTTTGATTTCTTCTTCGAAAACCCTGGATGTACTTACAGAGAGAGGAGTGAGATGCTGGAAAGCAGCACCATGGAAAGGGACCTGGGCATCGAGGGCAAGTTGAACATGAGCCAGCAGTGCCCTGACAGCAGTGCCCTGACTCCACTCTGGAGTGGCCTCACCTTGAATAGTGTGTATCACCGCTGGAATGCTGGAGACGCAGAAAGAAAGAGCCAGAGCCAGCTGTGTNAGTGGCCTCACCTTGAACAGTGTGTGCAGTTTTGGGTATCACAATATAAGAAAGATGTTAAGCTATTAGAGAGCATCCAGACGAGGGCCGTGATGATGGTGAAGCCGTATGAGGAGCAGCTGAGGGCACTTGGTCGGTTCAGCCTGGAGAAGAGGAGACTGAGCAGAGACCTCATTGCAGTTACAACTTCCTCATGAGGGGAGGAGGAGGAGCAGACACTGAGGGAAGGGCCGGAAGTTGTGGCAGGAGAGGTGGAGGGTGGAGAGGAGAAGAAGGTGTGACACCCAGGGGGTGGTGGGGTACGGGAACAGCTCCCCAGGGAAGAAGTGACAGCACCAAATCTGACAGAGTTCAAGAAGAGTTTGGACAATGCTCTTGGGCACGTGGTGTGATTCTTGGATATGGTCCTATGCAGGGCCAGGAGTTGGACTTGGTGATCCCTGTTGGTTCCTTCCAATTCAAAACATTGTGATTCTGTTGTTCTTATGTTACATGCTTTTTTTTTTTTTTTTTTTGTTTAAAACCTTTTACTCTTGTAGCAATTACTTATCAATAATATCTTGATCCTTGTCTATGGTTTCTTTTTCGTTTTATGGCATTAGCTATTGTGCTTAGTTGCATTACTATGTACATAAGTTTCACAATAAGTGTGTATGTAATAATGAACTTTAAGAATGTTATGAAGATAATCCACTAGTTCAGCTTTTCTTTACAAGGAGAACATTCCATAATGATGGGATGACTTTCATGTTAACTGATTAGCAGCTCTGCTTTGTAGGATTTGAATTGTAGGTAGTTCCTTGCAAAATTAGGCTATTACTTTGATTATTTATAATATATACAGGCCTGTGATCTCACTTTCATGTCTCTATTATGTCAGTATGGTAGTATTTAAAGTGCAGCTGACATTTAAGCCAAATACACACAAACTGGCTTTTGGAATCTCCTCTAAACACTTCCTCCTGCAGCCTATATCCCTTAACCTAGAGCTATGCCAGGTGGGATGTAGGTTATGTTTTTGTTTTGTTTTATTGGTTTTTTTTTTTTGGTGGGAAAATCAAATATATGATTGCATATCAAATGTGTAGAAAATTGTGACTTTGTAAAGACTTTGGTTTGATTATTTTTTTTCTGTAGTCATTAACATTATTCTGTATCCTATATCTAGTTTTCCTACAGCGCTCTTGCTATCAATACCTTTACCAGTGCTTTATTCAGGTTAGTCAGTGTTCTGATGCCTTTATGTGGCTGCATGTATTATTAGGAAAAGGTTCTACTCATCTTGTAATTGTTCATGTCATTTATTCTTGTGTACAGTGTTCCCTCTTCACATTTTAATTTTAGGCAATTGACACCCTCTCTTCAGCTTCTTCCAGCTGCCACTGGCACCTCCTCGGCCTGCTGGCACAGCTGTGCCATCCTCCTTTCCTTGGAACCTGTGCCTGCTTTAGGTCTTCAACCAAATTTCGTCCCACTTGATGAGGTGGCAGAGGAGCCTTGTGGACAGTACCCCATCACTCTTCCCTGGCTGCAGGCTTTTCTGTCATTACTATATATTGCCAGTATTTGTTAAGATCTACAGTTATTACTGTATGTGTCAGAATCTGTCATTTCCTTACATTTTCACCATTCACAGCCCAGTCTTAAGTGTGGTGTGTCACATCCAAAAACCAGGGCAGGCCTCTTCTAGTGTAAAACACCACTTGTATCTGAGTCCTCTGATCTCCTGTGTTCCAAACATTTTCACAAATAATGGAGTTTATTTTGGTCTGTCAACCACATTCCTCAGTGTCCCAGCATCCCTGGAGTTAAGGGCTGCTGTCAGTGTATGTTACTGGGTATGGCTGGAATTCTCTAATACTCAGGCTTTTTCCTTGCTTCCTTAAGGGGTCATATTGAAAATGCTTTGAAGGCTTTGAAAAATTTGCTAAGGCTTTGAAATTTGCCTTGGGTGGGGCAGCACGTTTTGTTAGAGTGGCTTAAGTAATTCAGAGCATTCCAGGGCTGTCACTGGTTCACCACGCAGGTAGCAGACCATAGTGCCCACCATGCCTATGTTACAGGCTGGAATAAGTAGCCCAGTCTGACATTGATGCCTCAGTACTTTTCCCCATCTGTTGTGTAGAAAGCCTTAAATTATGGCTTTGAACATTATGGCCTGTGCACTAGCTCGGCTTCATTCTACAGTCTGTGCTGTTTTTGTAGTAGTTGCATGAACTGTTAACCTTAATGGTGTGAATCCATTGGAAAAAGGACACTAGTGCCATTGAATTTAATGGCTAAATTGTCAACATGTTTCTCAATATGTAGAGTTTTGTTTTGCCTACCAGTGGTATGTATGTAATATATCATTGGTATAATAATAAATATAATCATTTGTCAGTGTAAATAGTGCTGTAGTCTAGTAGAATATAGTTTTTACTGTTTAGTTACAGCTTGAACTGTCTTCAGTGAAATAAACTGCAAAGGCAAATATGTCTTTGCTTAGTGGCTTTATTTTAGAGAAGATCATCACAGGAGCTTTATCAGAGTAGTTAAATAGGTGCCTGACTCCAAAAATAAGAAGTTTGGTTGAAATGAGACCAATATTTATAGGAACTTCTGTAACTGGTGGACTGGGTTTGTGCTGTTGACTTTACTCAGACAGAGCACGCGGCCCGTTATGGAATCTAGGTGCTTGATTTGTGCCACGTAGTTGTTATGAAACACCCGGAGAATTTCTTCTGTCTTTTTTGAAATGTACTGTCCAAACATTTTTTTTTCTACTTCAGAATTCTTTTGTCTAGTTCTAAACTGAAACTTGAGAGCAGCATCATACACTTACAATGTTTGCACTGTTTATGCATCTGAACCTTTCTAATTAAAGCAAAATATGTGGGCTGGGATCTCAAGATGATGTAAATCAGCAGAGCTCCATTAACTTTTGTAGAGCTGTGCTTCTTAATTTCAATATTAGCTTTTCAGCAGAAATGTGGTTAAGAAATGAGAATTAAAGAGAACCAAAACTGAAATGAGTTTTACTTTAATTTATGTCTGGAAAGTGCAAATATGTTAAAATCCCCATGTTGACCAAAAAAAAATTTATACAATTATCTTGCTTACTGAACCATTTAAGCTGTTGATTCATTCAGAAGACACATTTCAAAATCTCCCAACTGTTAAATTTAGGAAGAAAAAACCCCATACTAATAAAAACAAGCTGTTATTGCCCAGTCTTTTATTAAACCACAATATATGCTTTCACTGTAAGAATGGGAAGAGGTTTGTCTAGTGGATGGAACAACTGCTGGAAATCAAACTGGTAGATATTCCCAGTCGTGGCATTAATCACACCATGCAGTTGGGGAAATCAGGTTCTATCATTCAGCTTGTGTCTTCACTGCAAAATTAATTTGAATGTTATATCTCTAATTAGTTTGACATCGATGAGAGCGACTGCACTGGAAAATAACGCAAGAACTTCACACAGTCATTGAATGACTGCAGTGATTGTATTAGCGGCTGATGAGATGTGCTGAAGTAAGCAGTAGCTAGTGCTTTCTGACAGGCTAGCCAACTGGAATCAAAGCACTGCCATGCTCAACTTAAGGATTTTAAAAGGCATAATCCATTATTAAGCAAGAAAGGTTTCTCGGGCCTTACTGGTTCAGATACCAGGTACAATATTTTATGCCCAGTATTTGGTGATTGCAAAGTACCAGAAGCATTTTCACAGAACAAAAGACTGGAAGAATGGTACTCATCTGGTAGTGTTCTTTGGTGTTTGCCACTATTTTGCAGATTCTTGATTCCAAGTAAATTGGAATACACAAACAGGTCAGTCAGCTTGCTGTATTCGTCAGCTATGTTGTGCCACGCTGTTGAAGGGAATTACAAAGAGTATGAGGCATTTTCATACATGTTGTTTTCCCTCTGACTGTGAAAGAGATTGGTATTACATGACATGGGGATGCTATCAGTTAATAGATTTAATAATCCAGAAGGGGCATATGAAGAATTTTTGAAATATTGGGTCTGGCTCTGTGGGCAGATGAGATATAATTGATCAGATCATCAATTTAAAGCTCTGCTTTCTTTATGTCAGGTGAAAGCAGATGAAGTTTGTGGTGAGTTATTACCGCGATGCCTGTTATTACGGCTTATCCCGGTAATCAGTCGAAGACGCAGAAATAATGAGAGCCGGACTTCGGGCTGTGTTCAGAGCAAGGGCGGAAAAGGGGGGAAACCCCTTTCGTTTAATTCTTATATACACTTTTTGAAATCACAGATCATTGGAGAAAATTAACACTTCCGTCTCTAACTATATTGGTTAAAAGAAGTGTCCGTCAAAGGGATCTGTGTCCATGGGAAAGGAATGTAAAAAGATAATTTTTACAACAACATAGCTATGTTTACAGAAATCGTCCTTGAGACTGTCTAACAGAGAAAACTAGCTATTTTACAGTGAAAAATGGGCAACAGTGAAGTTCTGCTGTCTTTAAGTACTTGCTGTCCTAGTCCACATTTCTTTGTTTTCTGTCCACTCTTTCGGCCCCCTTCTGCCCCTGCAGATGCTGTCAGATTTCTGATATGACTGTCTCTGTTTTCTGGTGCTCAGCAGGAATACAAGGAACCACCTTATTTTTTTCACCTAATTGTTTAAGGAAAATATAAATAGATACATACAGAGAGAATATGAGCAGAGTATATATATACGTTCCATGTATTTCTAATGTATGTTAGAAAGGTGGGTTTTCCTTCTCATTTCATCTTAGAAAGGTGGATTTTCCTCTTCAATTCATCTAAACTAGTACTAAGAGAGCAAAACAAGTTTCTGAACCACCTGATGTAATGAGATGAAGATGATACAAGTTTATTTTAAGGCAGAAGAGTAATGGAGTATTGTTCCTATATGGACAGATGTGAAAGCACTCTGTGTTTTTCAGCTGTATGTTTATGTTCACTGAATGACACTGCAGAGTGTGATGTGGGTAACACTGGAGTCTTGCCTCATTCAGACCAGACTAAAAAAGATCCCTCAAATGAGCTATTTCTAGCTATTTCTATGTGTATTTTCGGGGTACCATCTTGGTGTGATATCTCTTATGAAAATTTTGGTTGGTGTTCTGAGAGATATTTTTAATTTGATGTATATGGTCTCAGAAAGGGCTTTATAATATATGGCCTAAATATGTCCTACTATTTGGTATGATTAGATGCATGCGTCATTTTCCTATTTCTCCTCTTGTTGAGAATTTAGTGCATATACTTAAATGATTTTTTTTCACTTTCCTTAGCTTTCAGATATTGATTCTTTTCCTACCGTATCCTGAGACTCCATAAGTCTCTGTATTTTTATAGTTACCTCAGTGATGCTTATAAACACTGATTGTTTCCCATGGTGCCTTTCTGATGGTCCAGATAATGTACCTTTGTTGCTTCTCATGGTTGGATGATATAGTTGGGTACCTGTTTAGCCTTTTGCAAGTGTCCATCAGGTACAAATATATTTTTGATGTGCTGATTTGGGATTTTCTGCTGAGTGTTACCCCATAGTTTGTATGCATACTGTGTAGTAAACCAGTACAGAGTAAATTGGAGAGAACTCATCAATTTGCTTGACAGGCAGGTAAGTTTGAAAAGAAATTAAAATAAAATCTGCTATCACTCTTTAAATTGCTTGCGCTTCTGATGGCTACTTTGGCATGAGAAGTTCTGCCCTCTGCCTTGGTTTCAGACAGTATGTGCATGCAGGATTGTGACAGTGGGATGCCTGGTTTTACAAAGCACCATTCCAAACTTGCAGTTTGAGAGTTTTTGCAGTAATGGAGGAATACCTGGGTTTAAGTGAACTATTTGTGGTACCAGCAGCAGTGAAGCAGGAGCTCCAGCTATGACCGATATATCCAGGCTTCCAGCTGGGCTTGTGCCATATGAGCTGAAGCTTGTGTGACAGTAGTTCCCCTGTTAATGGTAGCTGACCTGCCTGGATTAGAGAGATGTGTGTTGTGTTAAACTGTACTTTCTTCTACGCTTAACTTCTAAAGTCTAAAAAAACCCTGTACAGATCTTTCGTGATGGGGCTGTGACATTACTAAATTGATGTACTTTTTTCCCCCTTATTTCTTTCCTTTTGTTCATTTCAATTCAGTGACTTTTGGCCTTGTATTCAGCTTTATGTATGCATTGCTCTAAGTAGAGTTTGTCTCTCCTTTCTGTAAATTGATATGAGCTTCATTGCAACATTTATTTACGGATACTAAGCAGTCATGAAATAGGATTCCACGTGGTTGAAGACAGCGTGAGAAGGACTGTAATTTCGGATTATGAAATTACTGTAATGTTTATCTTACTACTTTCCAGCAGTGGACTCTCCTGATGTTTGCCTCTATTCTGCATTAAGATCAGCTCTATTCTAGAATAATTACTATGCATTTAGGAGATAAATTCATTTCCCTCCCTCAAATCTCCAGTGCTGCTTAATAGGCTACTAATATGTGAAAGTCTCCACATCTTCTAAGAAGCTGCTTTTACTTACCAGATTTTGCATCAAATGGGAGGCTGCTGAAATATGTAGCAGAGGCTAGAACTTAAGAGATCATTCTTGAGGTATTCCAGTACTCTTTAAAGCTTCTTATTGAGTTTCTAGAGTAATGAGAAAATGTCCCAAGGAATATTGTCTGGGGAAAACTAGCAGAGAACTGTGCAAATCTGCCATTTGAAAAATTATTTATTTAGTAAAGGAATCATGACCTAGGAACCACGGAGTTAAATCTTGGTTGCCTTAGATGGGATTACTTATGTGGAAAAGGTGAAGTAGATGTTAGTCTATAGCATAAGAAACATGTCAACATAATTTTATATTATTGAGCAGAAACCACATGCTGGAATGTTAATGTATCTGTGACTTTGAGCTAAAGCGTATGAGTCGGGGAGTAATTTTAGTAATCCTGTGTGCTCAAAAAGTGTAAACCTGAAAAATGGTGATGTTTGTTTAAAAGATAAACAACAAACCCAAGTGTCTTTTTTGTTTGTCTTCTGGGTTTCATAAGTCTCTTAGCTTTTTGGGCTTGGGCCCTCTTCTGCAAATACAAAGGCTAGAAGCAGATTTTTTGTTTTAAGTGAAAGCTGATGTTGTTACATAATTGCATGATTTCAGGATCATGGTTTCAGAAAAAGGAAAAAATGAATATTACATGTTTTATAAAGAAGTAATGAGACTTGGCTATACCACATGAGTATGGCTTACACAGAAAAACTGTTGTGCTTCTGATTTCCATATGACAATGAGTCTTTCAAAGCACCAAGGGGTACATGGAACCAAGAATTACACTAAGTACTCGACTTCAAAACCTGACTTCATCCAGTGTTTTTTAGCACTGTTGGAGGTTTTTTTAAGAGCTTAGTATGCACAACTTGAAACAATTTTTCAAAATTCTGCTTCCTTCCAAAATATAAGCAAAATTCAGATAATTAATCAGAAGATCGCAACTTTTGGCATCAACAGCCTGATTTTTATAAGGGCTGGGTATGGTGTCTGAGCTCCTTGAAAAGGTTGACTTGCCTGGACTGAACTCTCCTGGATATTTTGGCCCCAGAAAGGTCACCAAATGAACAGCTTTAAGTCCTCTGCCTTATTGTAGCATCTTTTAATTTTACGTGTTCCCTCTTGGTTAAAGGAGCTTTTTGGACAAAGTACATGAAAACTCACTGTTGGAAACAATCCTAAATTGGCAAGGGTGGAATAAATGAGTAGGTCTTTTTACAGCTGTCTTCCTAATTTTCCTTCTATATCCAGAAAGAGAAGCTTCTAAGTAAGGAAAGTTTAAACAATATCCCTGCCTGACTTCATTTTATGCCTTTCTCTGGTCTTTGTAGGCCTGACTTACTCTGCTCTTGCTCTGCTATCTCATGCCCATTCATTTATAGAAAAGCAGTTTATTTTACTTAAATCTTAACCTAGTAGAATCTTAGCCATGTATAGTTTTTGTGCTATTTCAACTTGAAGAATTTAACAATGGAGAATACTGCAATTTTCCTGGATGGTTAAAGTCCCTACTTGGATGGGGTATATTTTAAATATTAAATTTCATTTCCTTTTCCATACATTTTGGGAAAAAGAATGGTGTGTGCCAATACAGCTGCTTTTAAATGAACCACGCAGAAGCTTGTACTGAAGTAGAAGGGATTCAAAAGCCTGTTATTATGCATTAACTGTGCTAAAGGCACAATAGCACAGTTTCGTTTAAAGTGCACTTCTGTTCTGAATGATAGCTGCTGTGGCAGCTCTTGTGCTTGCCCGTTTCTTTCTTCTCAGTTTTTTCTACCTGTGATCTGTTCAGTTTTCAAGTAACCTGGTAGCTTTTCTGGCTACCAGCAGTTCAAACTTAATCTGTTGTCTGACTTGGATCAAGTCAATTTTGCCATTTGAATGTGGTTGTCACTTCAACAGAGGGTGTACCAGGCAGGAAATGACCTTGTGTTCTGGGTTATTTGAAGTTTATCTCCAGCATGTGTAAGGAGGTAGTAGCCACCCTATTTTATTCACAGAAGAAGGGTAGGTCGAAGGAGCTTGGTTTACAGAAAAGTACTTTCTTTTGTAGTCATTTTGCAAGCAGAGATGTTAATGGAACAGTATCAGTGATACTTTATAAGGAAAGATGTTATTTCCTGTCACTCCATTTATATCCACTCATAAATGTAATCATCTTTCATATTAGCTCTGTCAATAGTAGCCAGCTTTACTTTTTGAAGGACAGTTTTGATCCCATTGTTCATGTGGCATCAATGGAATAATAATGGAATGGACTAATAATGCATCCCTTTGCCAAGTGAGGTCTTCAGATGTTCAGAGAAGACGACTTCTACCTTGGACCAAATTCACTTAACTGATCCATCTTGCTTGCATATTCAAGCAGCATGAGAAATATTTTCTTTCTGCTGTGAAATTCTGTATTGTGGGGAAATCTGTCAAGGGCAACTTCTGGAGTGATTGTTCCTTGTACACTACTTGCTGAGAGAGTAGTTTTGGGAAGCAAGGAAGAGATAGGGATCTGGTGTGATTGTCAAGCTATTCATTAGGCATAATACAACAATAGTATATATAAGAGCAGCTCCAGTGCATACGCAGTAACAAAATCTGGGCAGTTAATACCCACTACCTGTAAAAGTGTCCTTTTGTGCCAAACGGAGTGGATCATTTCAAAGGGGGTTACTAGTTCACAGTGTCTTAAAATGTTACACTTTTCATAATCTTTTCAGTGAAGTGCTACAACTTGTCTGATTTTTCAAAGCCTATTGTTACAGAAACCAGATTGTCATTTTCCCCCTGGCAATACAGTTTATGAATAGATCTGTAGTGAAGTCCCCTGGAAGATGCTATTGACAAAGCAACCTCTCCTTGGTGTTATTGTGAGGTGAACAGAGTTTGTAAGTGGTTAGGCTGAACAATTAGCATAAATACTTTCCATCCTTTAGTTCTGGAAGAGATTTTAGATTCTGACTGGGAGTAGAAAAAAATTCAAAACAAGACCTCATTGAGATTGAGCTGATAATACCAAAAACTCATAGTGTGATGTTTGATTTTCCAGCTTATGTGCAGCTGGAAGGCTTGCCTGTGAAAAACATAAGGAATGATTCTTTTCTATGGGGATGAAGAATTGCCTGACTTTTTAATAACTGTCCTTTTTTATGTGAGTCACAGTATTGATAGTTAATCCAGTCATTATCCCTTTTCCAAAAGGTAGTGATCTTGCCAGGGACATCACTTCTTATCTGTATTTAAAAAGGACACAGCCAAATTGAGTCCAAAACCCTGCACAGCCAGATGGTTCTCTCCCTCAAATGAAACAAGATGCTGTAGACCATGGATGAAGCTCAGAATAGGAAACCAGAGACAAATTTCATGTAGAAGACACTGTTTTTTGCTGGTAACTGATGTCTGTGGTTAATTCATACAGCAGTCAACAGGTAATACAATGTAAACCTGTTCACATTATTCCACGGTGTTTTTTCAGTCCTGAGAACCAAAATTATTCCCCCTGAGCTGGGAAATGACATGTCATATCTGGATAAGGTGCACCAGTGCTGGACCCTGCCAGTGTTTGAACTGCTTTGCCAGCCTTGGCTCAGAGAAGTGTAAACAGAGCTGAGGCAGTACGAGTCAGTAAGTGAAAAAGGAGAGAAGATAAAAATTATTTTGGTGTCCTGGTTTAGGAATCTGAGGTGTAAAATAAAAGGGTTGTGTCCATGGGTGGAGTGGGGTTTTGAAGAATACACACATGCTTTGTGGAAAACCAGTGTCACAATAACAGAAGATGTTAAAAGAATTCAGAAATCATGTGACTGGACTGGAGGGCAGGGAGAAAAACCCAAACCAAACATGACCTTAAACCTTGGGAACCTTTTAGAGTTATTTTGAGGACATTATAACCATTAACACAAAGACTAGTACACACGAAATGCTGCCCTCTGATAGGCTGATACATCCTCATGTTGCAGTACTTGTGCATCCTTGTGTCATCACTGACTCCCTAGATCAGGAATTGGGATTTCATCACGCCTTTCAATTTTTTCGTTGCCAGATAATTCTTAATGTGTTTTTTCATTGTTTGACTTTGATTGAATGAGTGCAAATACTTTGCGTTTTTATAAAAGAGAAAAGAAACTCAATGTAAGTCTAGGATTTAATAAGATATTAATTTTACTTTTTATTGTAGCTAAGCCAGTCTTGTATAGATAACTTCATAACTTCATGCTGATGGAAAGAGGGTTTTCAAGACCATTTCATAAATACACAATTCTTTACAATCATATATTAAATGGGTTTAATGGTTGAGAGTTGAGTCAGTTATTTGCTTCATAAGCTGCCACTTTACCATGGCACATATAATTGCATTTGGCAGATGTCTTTTGGTTGTGCAATGCAAATTGAATTAATATAACAGAGAGATAAATTTGCTCATAATTCTACTGTTTATGAGGTGAGGGGTATGGAGGAGGATGCTTAGTGTGCCTCCTGCCATATGGCACTTTGCCTGCAAATAGAAAGCTTGATCTTCAGCATCACACAGCTTTACATGGATGCACAAATGTATCTCAAAGAAGTTGCGTGATGTTTCAAATAATTTCATTTCACTGCATTTGGATGCTCTATTGCTGTCTAGGTAGCATAATCCATGAAACAACTTGACTAAAGAATTATCTCTACAGAAATGTCCTTGCAGAATTTTTCAAGTAAATGTGTGCATTTCCTTGAATGACCCATTCCTGACTTGCTGTAACACTGGTGCCTAAGTTAGTATCCAGCAGAAGCTGAACTGAGCATTTGAGGGAAAATCCACAAGTCATCCTGCTACAGAAAGCTGGAAACAGCTGTCTAATGGGAATGGGAGCTTAATGCTTGGTAATTCCTATTTTTACCAGAGGGCATCCAACACTATCAGTGAATTGTTCTTTATTTCTTCTTTGCTCCTTATAAGATTTATAAGTTACCAGCATTCATGTTTAAAAGCACTTGCTGAGTATACTATTTTTCTTCACTGACAATTTAGAATTAAGGGCATGTTAGCTTGTGATTTTACAAAAGTTTGTTTTAAAATTTGAGATTTATCTTGAGGAGTTTTTTCATTATTTTAGGCTTCCTGTAATGCTTTAAAAAATATACCTTTAATGTACTGTGGCACTTTTATGATTTTCTAATGACTGTTCAAATTTATTATATCTAATATGGAAAGTACCATTAAAAATGAGGGCTTTTTATATTTACAAAAGGACACTCTTTATATTTGAGTAAACTAGTTTCACTGTGATGGTAAGATCTTTGTGTTGACTTTGTTTTCAGTGTTAACACTACATTACATAATTAAAACAAGTCACTACTTCCCTGTGAGGAAAACCAACCCGCTATTCTTTTCTAAAGTACACAATTATCATCACAATACTAACAGTACACAGGTTGTGCAGGAGGATCAGATGGGTGTATAATGCCATTCCCTGAGGCTACCTGCATGTACTGAGGTCACCACTGTCCTTCTGAGACCGTCACTGCTTCAGCACCTGAGCTAATAGGTGAAACATGACAGGGGACTGACTCTTTGGACATTGGTCAGGAGAATATGGGAGGAATTACTCCCATTGCCTTCAGGATGCATTTAAAGTTGCTAACTGTCTTTCTGTAAAAATCTTACCATTGCACTAATTTTGAAGAGTGGTATGGGTTAAAGTCACAAATATTTTGTACACCAGAGTGATTCTAAGACATGTTTACCCTATTCATTACAACTCAGCTGATACAGGATTCCCGCATTCAGGAAGATGTTGTTGAAAGACATGATGATTTTTTGGCTTTCAACCAAATCTTCTAAGAGATCAGTGCAGAATTGTAAATTAGTGCAATTTGCAGTACCATGAAGTCTGTTGCAAGTTCAACTCCTGTTGAACAAACTGTTGACATTTTGCTGCTGACACCAGGTAATGATGTATGCATTTGCTTGACAGGTACAAAGAAGCTCACTTCTGCACATAGTGAGGAGTTTGTTGACTGTCACGGAGGTACAACTACATGTGTACAAACACGACACCAGGCCTTAGGAAGATGAGGATCTGGAGTGTGAAAAGCAAATTGCACATAAGCAGAAATGCACTTAAGTGCAGAGGTGCCTAAAACTGTTTGCAGTACTTAAAAAAATGACACAAACTTGAAATATTCAAGCTGGCTTGTGAGTATGATTATTGAAGGAGTAAAAGTGGAAGTATGTAGTTCTGTCTTCTGTCTATCCTTCTTCCCCTTACACCTCTGCCCTGAGTGAGTCTGATGGATCAGCAATCCCTGAATGCCAGGGTGAAGGAGTAGACATTGCAGTCTGTAGTTGTAACAGCTGCTGAAGGGACAGAGGAACATGGGCAGAGGAGCAAGATGCAGGCATTAAAAGGGGCACTGAGCTTCTGTATACATCATGTGCCTAACCCCCTTCCTGCAGACCTGATTATACATATCCCTTCAAAAATCTACAGATCCCTTTTCCCTGTGAGGAAAAATATGAGAGTTGTAGCAGGCTTGAATGCTTAGCAGATGTTAAGAGTTGGAATGTTTGTTGTGAGTAAATCAACTGCTAATAAGGTGAAGAAATCACATGTCAAGGCAGGTTATAAAACCACAGATCCACGTGGTTGTTGAGATGGTTGTCAGGCTTAGGAGATTCTGAAACTTAACTTCATTGGCAGTCTGCCTGCCAGAGAATGGGTAGGGCATGTGGGAACAATGCTCTCACGGTACCCGGAATTAATCCGCTAACAGCCTAAGTCCGGGCAGGTGTCACCAGCATGCTGGGCTTCCCCGAGCTGCTGCATGCCAGCTCTTTGCTCCAGGGCTGTGCAGGCGGCTTATGCTGTGCAGCTGCTCTTATATTCTCTTCTGGGGAGTGCTCTTTGCATGCCTTATATAGCTCTTTAGCCACAATCAGCTCAGCCAGAGCTTTTTATCAAAGGTGAATCATCCTTTCTGTCATGCCACAATCAAGGATTTTTTATGACCATGACTCAGAGAAAAAGGTGGTGGTGTCCCCTCCTAGTCATAACTGGATAAGCTGCTTTTGTTTCCCCACTCATTTAATGATTGGAGAGAGGGAACAAGCTACAGAATGATGGCAATTTCAATATAGACTTAGCTTTCTTGGTGTTCTCCCTTCCTCCTGAGATCTGTGCTGGATAAGATGAGCTGCAGGAGCCATGAGTTTGCAACAGTACCAACAGGATAAATATTTCTGTATTTCTGTCTGATTTTAAGATGATGGGTGTATGTTCCCCTCCTTTTTTTGGCAAAGGTTAGCCCCATTAGATGTACTGCTCTTCATTTCATCTTCTCCCATCTGTTCTGTCTCTTTTCAGTAGAAACCAAGGAGATGTAGCTCCCACTCAGGCAGCCAGATAACTCCATCTCCCATATATGAGAAAATATCTCTCTGTGAAGTAGAGCAGTGTCCTGCTGTGCACACACATCAGATTGTATCATGAGGGCAGACTGCTCTCTCAAACTCTGATAATATCATATTCTGTCCGTCAGTTTATACACATGAGGTAATGCCACTGCCCTCCTCACTTAAGTGTTGTTGAATTCCCAGGCCTAAGATGGGAGCCAAGGGAATCCAAACAGCTTTTTCCTAAGACACCCAGTTATCACGGCAGTAGGTAAGAAAAACAAATAGTTGTAACTACTGAAACCATGATATAGCTTACAAATAAAGAACAGTGCATGTAGATAAGGTATACAGAATTTATAGATTATAGTTAGACAAAACCTGTGACTACCTGGATAATAAAGCCGTAAAGATAGTAAGTGTTTATACTGAAAAACTCCAAACTGTACCTTGGAACTCACTGGTAAATGACCATTTCATTAAGGCAGAAATCTTGCTTACCAAGCTCCAGAGCTTTGTTTAGTTTCCCTGACTTTTAGAGAAGATTTTGTAGTGTCTCTTTGGAGGACAACTGCACACCAGGAGTTCTTTGTAGAGAGGAGCATTATCTTTGAGAAAAGCTGTCTTCTTGTTAATTCACGTAATATCACCTCTGAGAGACAAGCAGGTGTTTATTACAAGTAGTTTTTTATTATGAATACTATTATCACCAGAATGTGCTATTTTCACTGTCTATGAAGCAAGGCAGTTTCCAGTGAAGCTGGTTTGCTTTTTTTTTTTT
>VZRZ01003263.1:390823-416634 GCA_013398175.1 Climacteris rufus
TGTGTGACCAGATGCCTATGCTTATTTTTATCTTCTGGCCTTTACTTTTGACATCTTCTGCACTTCAGATTTCCTATTTGGTATTAACTTCAGATAAGTAAAGTCACCTTAGAAAGATTAAAAAAATAGAGATTTTTATTCATGCTTTTTAAAACTTCAGTTCATACTTCATACATATACTTAAGTTTGTAAATAATGGTAGCAGTGGTTAAGTCAACCATTGTTACCGTTGTACTGTGTAATATTTTACAGTGAACGGAATGAGATTACCAGGTAGGTAATAGCTTCCCAGATGACACATCCATTTTGCCAAGTTAGGGGACAGGCATATATTCCCTCTGCTATATGGTGGCAGTAAGGGGTTCTGCCAAACACCTGTGGTGAGAGCTGCACACCTTTGCATCCAGTTTTTGAAAGGATCTGTCTCATGTGCAGGTTATCATTGTGTTGTCATTGCTAGAGACTTGGGCCAGGGCTCTGTTCTTTGCTGTGCTACGTGTATTTTCACAGCCACATCCTGAATGGAGGAGAGAGAGGACAAAATGGGGGATGCAATAAGATAAGTAATGTACACATCCTGAATACATCCATGTGGGCATGGTATTTTAGCCAGTGATGTAAGAACAACCATATTGTGTAAGATGCCAGCAGCTGTAGCTCTGGGACTTTGCTCCTCCATGAGAAGTTTTCTTAATGCTTTTTCTCTTTACTAATCACTTCAGTTGATATTAGTTGTTATTAGGGAGAATTTGTTTAAAACCACATGCTTTGGGTGCTTATTAATTTTTTGCCATATTTTATTTCATGTGGCAGGGAATAACTTCTTTGAAAAGTTCTGCTTTTGGTGGCCAATGTAACTGACAAGAAGTTCGTAAAGTTGATGGTATTTCAGTATTATTCCAGAAGACTATTCCACACTCATGGAGGGATTGATATTACTGTATTTTACTATATTTACTATGTTACTATATATAGCAGTATATTACTACAAGGAACCTACTTGGCTGTTACATTCATAAATGTTTCTGTTGGCATCTTAAAATGTTTATAAAACATATAAAATAGATAAAAGCATTGCAGATTGCTGCAGCTTAACCAATAGTTTGTAAATTATCCTGCAGTGTCTTCCAGTGAGAGTAAGAATGTCAACTGTGAATACACAGAGTCTCAAAACTACAATGCAACCAGTTTTCTTGTGGTTTATGTATATTTCTATTATCCTTTTCATTGTTTGAGGGTAATAGTGGTGAAAACCAAAAGAAAAGAAGGAAGTTTTATTCACATATTTTGCTTTCAGAAGTACTTGAATTTACAAATGTCTTTTATTTACAATGTGGTTTGTATTTGTATAGCAATGCTGTTTCCTCAGACTGTTTTGTAAGTTTACAAATCTCTTGTACAAATCATGTCCCTTGAAGGCAATGGAGTTCTGTAGCAGCCTAGACTCTCTGGAAGCTAGACCTGCTAAATACTGATGTGCTGATAGTCTCCAGGCACTGAACTACTCTGCATCCCCTTGAATGTGAGCAATTGGGTGGTATTATGCTATTGTGCTGATACATTTATATCCACTGTTGCATTCATTTCTCCTGATGATAACAAAAGGAGGACTAGGAATAGAAAAACACTTACCTAAGAGTAGGATCACATTCAGGAGTACCTAAGCAAAATCTAGTACAAATGCATTTAGTTTTTGTTGTCTGAGATTTAAAATGAAAGATGCGCCTATATCTTTGGAAAGCTCTGTTATACATATCACATGCTAATATTGGTTCCAGTCAGAATACAACAGTAAGACTAGATATTAATGGAAATCCTAATGCAAATCAGTAAAGGAATTGCAATCAGTCTGTCATTGTTGCTGAACTTTTATTCTAAGTATTTTGTAAACTGTTAGTAGTTTTAACAAAATTACAGTGGTTTTCAAATTCTAGATTAGAAGATTTCAAGCGATTTCATAAAATGGTAACTTCGGCTTTTGGAAGGAAGGTATGATTTATGTATATAAGGTTTTAAATACTGCCTGCTGACACTCTATTAATTCAAAAGTAGTATATTTATGGCAGTGGCCACTAAGGGAAAAACAGAGCTAAAGGATCTTCAACTTTGCATGGAGAAACTGTTCAAGTCTTTGTCAGGTTCGACATAGGCAGTATATGTAGGTGTGTGTAGTACAGGCGAGAAGAGACATTTTTATATTTATATAAAACCCAAAGATTGAGGAGATGAGAAGTCATTCAGGTCTTTAAAACTAGTATTCTCTCACTGCAGCTCAGATTTTCAAGTCAGTTTGGTGATTACAGGTAATTCAAATTGAAGATAGTTTAAAAAGTGTAATCATCAGAGAATTACAGTGCAACATTTCCTGAAAATAAGGCTGGTTTAGTGAGTTTGAAATTCAGTAGCTAAAAAGCATCAACCATACCTCAGTTCAGGAGTACTGTTTGCAGAATTATATCAGGAAATAGGGAAGATACGGCATGGAAATTGAAACAGCATAAATATCATATGTTGTGCTCTTTAATGAGGTGGACTTGAATACAGGTTAAGCATTTCTTTAACATGGCAGACTTGAATATGGAGAAGATATATTCCTCACAGAAGATATATATGGGGAACATCATATATTCCATCTGTTTCCTTTTCCAAGTTTCAGTATATTGTAGTAAGTTCATAAGAACCTTCTGGAGCTTATCTTGTTGTCAAGCTACAATTGCAACTCATTATGGAAAGGGACATCTCTTTCTAAACAATAATTTACTGACTCCGGTGCATTTGGATTCCAGTGGATTCCAATACTTGGCACTGGTGAGGCCTCACATCAGGAGCTGTGTCCAGGTTTGGGCCCTTCGCTACAAGAAGGTCATTGAAATGCTGGAGTGAGTCCAGAGAGGAGCAGTGGAGCTAGTGAAGGGTCTGGAGAGTGAATCCTGTGAGGAGCAACTGAGGCAGCTGGAGGTCTTTAGCTGGAGCAAAGGAGGCTCAGGAGAGATGTCATCTCTCTCTACAACTGCCTGAAAGGCAGCCAGAGACAGGATGAGAGGAAATGGCCTCAGACTGCGCCAGCAGAGGTTCAGGTAGGACATCACTGAACGGGTTGTCAGGTGTTGGAACGGGCTGCCCAGGGAAGTGTTGGAATCACCATCCCTGAAGGTGTTCAAGAAATGACTGCATGTGGCACTTAGTGCTATGGTTTAATTGGCATGGTGATGTTCAGTCAAAGGCTGGACTTGATCCTGGAGGTCTTTTACAACCTTAGTGATTCTATGATTCTGTGAAATAATTTTCACCCTTGAACTTCCCAGACTCCTGCCTGAGGCACCGCAGGTCTTTATCCCTGCCTGTGTTGTCAGTCTGGGTGTCTTTCTTGTGTTTCTTCAGGCCTTTGATTTGGTTACTGTCTTTGTCTCTACCACCTAGAATGTAATTTTTACTCTTACCTTTGTGTGGAACACAGATCTTTAACAGAGCTCCACACAGTTTCACGATCAGTCAGAAATAATCCCAAAACTCATGTCTTTGCATGTTCCTATCATTCACGTACCATTTCTGTTTCATTCCTTCCTTTACCAGATTTAGATATCGGACTTTCTGCAGAAAGTACTTGAAATCACTTTAATCTTTGTGAAATGTTTTGCAAGACTATGGAGTCCTATGGTTTATGGCTAAGAACCTGATAGAAGGTTATAACCTTTGCTTAATTTTTCAGGCAAGGCACACTTAAAGCTAGAAATACTATTTCAGGATGAATTTTTGTGGCTGTGCCTATCACTTTGGAAGAGGAGACAAAGAAGAGATGATAGTATAAATAAGGCATTAAGAATGTCAAACTCTTAGTACAGTGAAGGTTGGTTTAAGTCACTGGAGTGGTGATAATTAATAACACCTAAATATCAGTTCTCTCTTTTTTCTGTGGAGCAGGAAAGAAATTCTGAAGTGGCAAACTGTAATGTAATGTATCATAAGAGACACTCGTGTTACGTCATATATTTCTACAGATGCATCCTTATTTTTCTTTGTTCCTCTTATAGATGCTGTACATTTTTTTTTAAAAAGTGTATTTCTCTTTCAGCCATTAATGAGTTTCCTGAAGATATATTTACAAATAAAGAACGTCAGCAAGGAGGAATTCTGCTTCATATAATTGCTGTAAGTTTTCCTCTACTGTACTTCATTTTTGTTTTCCATTTATGTTATTTTATTTTTGTTTTCCTTTTATTTTTTAGTAAGATGTTAATCATCATAGTGACCTTATTAAGTGGAGTTCTCTGTATATCAACAAGTTTCTAATATTTTGATTTGGGTATTTTAAATGTATCTATATGAGTACAATTGCTTAAAAGGCAACATCTTGGGGACATGGTACAGTGGTGGACTTGGTATTGTCACATTAATGGTTGGACTTGATGATTTTAAGGGTCTTTTCCAACCTAAATGATTCTATGACTCTATGATTTAAGAAAATGAGGCAAGTCTGAATTTGCAGTGCCTATTCATTCATCCCCTTGGAGATAAAATCCTGGCAGCATGACTGGCACATGACTGCTGTCTGTATTTTATGTTGTATAGACAACATTTGGGATTTCTTCATTGATGACGTCAAGCATGATGTGAAAGATTCTTGAGTCTCTTTCTTTTGTGCCTCTATGCAATAGATGCAATTTTAATTAAAAAAACCCAAACAACTCAACCCTGAAGAAATATAGAAAATATCACGTGGAGTTTTATACTTTATTGTATTAAAACCAAAGTAAATATGGCCTGCAGATTCCAGTTTTTCATTGCCAGCTCAGGAAAGTAAAGTTAAAAGGAGTTGTGTTGGATGGACAACAGCAGGATTAGGCCCGATGCATGGGCACAGCACATAAAGTCACAAAAACAGTGGGAGAATCACTGCAGGGAACCAGGATCACTCCTGAGAGTTTTGGTGCAGTGATCCATGGCCAGGGTCTGCTTATTTCTAGATGTAATAATTTCCTGAATATTGTTAATCAACCTGATGTTACTTTCTATTTAATTACTTGGCCTGATAATTAATTGAAAAGGTAGCAGAGGTCTACATAATTTTGTAAGCCTTACCTGTTACTTTTCATTATATGGCAGTCTGTTGTGGCATCCTGTTCTGTCAAACTGTGGCACCTTTCATATTCTAGGTTTTGACAAACATTCTTGTTCTAAACTAAATCTCCTATTAAAAAATCTGGGTTTATGCCATGAATTTATCACTAGGGAGATTTTTATTTGGAATGGAATAAAAATTGAAGCTATATATTTCTGCTAGTTTGAATAAAGGTAGCATTGCCTTTTTTCCTTTTTTCATGTACAGGAGAAATCTGAACTATTTCCTAAATTTATTTTCTTTACAGGCTCTTTATATGTTCTATGCTTTGGCCATAGTATGTGATGACTTCTTTGTTCCATCCTTAGAGAAAATTTGTGAGGTATGTTAAAGAACTCTATTACTCAATTGGAAATTTATTCAGAGAATATTATAGAATCAAACATTTTGTGTCATCATTGTTTGGCGTTCACTCCTGTCAACTTTTTGACCTTGATCCTTTTCAAATGATTTGAGCTTCCATCAAAAAATGAACCAGTGGTCTGTGCACACTTTTTCTCCTGGCCACACTCAAGCAGAGAAATTCAAAGATTTCCTGAGATTGGATGGCAAAACCCACTCTTAAATTCCTGAAGCATGTAGCTAGGAGAGGGATGGTTTATGGATGAGTTGGGTTTATTACTGTACTCCTTTTTAAAAAAGTAATTTGTGAAAAGACGTCATACACAAAAATACATCATAAATCATACAACACAAATTCATGTGTTTGTTATGCAAATCTTACTGCACATGTACCACTGTATCAGCAAGGAGAAAGGAAGTGTATGTGGTCCTAGGGTAAAGTGGAGAAAAGAGAGAATGTGTGAGAAAAGTATGTACCTTCGTTGGATATGGAATACGAACACAGATTTTATATGCAATAAATAAATAAATAAATGGTCTTTGCACAATTGTTGAGAAGACTTTGCAAAATTCCATGTAGGATTCTAACAGAGTTGGTCATGGCAGGGTAGAATTTATACTTTGCATGTAAAATGTTTTGTTGAGTATGACTTTGAACAAGATGAATACATAATACAAATGTAGATTTTTAATTGCTTTTTTTGAGGGCAAAATGAAAATCTCCTCTCCTTTATTTTTAGGCAGAAATAGGAGTGACCATTTTCTGGAACTCTCCTGGGTTTTTTTTGATAGCTGATTAGAAAGTCTATTTTCCTATGGCTAAATGTACTAAATACCTGTCAGTGTTACTCAGAGTTATAAACTTATCAGTAGAAGAGTAGAGGAGGTGGTCTGTAGTAGTAAAATACTCAGTTGGGATCTTTTCTGTAGCTTTTCAGATGTTCTGTGTTCAGCAAACACCTTAGACACCATGTTTAAGTTATACCCATGGATTGTACCAGTTACTGGTTGCTGATCCTTCATAAAATCTCTTGTGTTATGTTCTGCTGAACATTTAAACAGCTAAGAAGAGTTCAGACAGCACACTTAGGTTTGAGCTCCTGCAACAGTATGACTGGTGATAAGTCAGGTTTCTGTTCGTGTTTTGTCAAGATCTGTAGAATGCCATTGGCATCATCTTAAGGTGTTTTCAGGCAATCTGTTTGAAAAATATAGGATTTTTTTACTTGTCCTTTTGTGACTTGTTACTTTTCCATGCTTGAAAGAAAAATAATGTACCAAAGATGAGCCTAGAGACTCTCAAAAAGGAAAAAGCTCGTCCATAAAACAGCGTTCATAGTTCAAAGGAAAGATCTTCAGACTCTTAAACTGATCCATCCTCCTTGTCGACCCACACATGTTTATGCTCATCTGAGAACTCTAGGTTATCTATATCCTATTAGAGCTTAAGAGACACTGTCATAAAAATAGCTCTCTCCACCATACACAGGCCTCTCTGTGTCTAATTGGACTAATTTTATGTGTGCCAGTGGACTCACTTTTGATTAACACAGTTGAAAAGTGAAGCCAGAATCAGGCCTGCTGTTTGTAAGATTTATTCACAGAGCTTATATTTTTCTCTCTTAGAAGCCCCAGGAGTTGGGGATTTGAGTGATTGTGTTTAGAGTTACAAATGTAAATTAATGAAAATAATTCGAGATGTTTACAATCTTTTTGAATCTGCAGAGATACTTTCCACTGGTCAGCTGCATGTAAGCCACAATTGACTATTCATTTACGTATATAACCGTAGAACTCCACAGTGTAAATACAGTAGCAGTACTGAAATCACCAATTGCTTTCTTCCAGAAACTACATTTGAGTGAAGATGTTGCTGGAGCCACATTCATGGCAGCAGGGAGCTCAACCCCAGAACTGTTTGCATCTGTTATAGGTATGGAGCCCACACACAAGCTTTTTTGAGATCTGCTGTTAAAAAACCAGCAGCAGATCAAGCACAGGTACCCGTAAGTGCTACCATTCTTCTGTCAATTTATAATCAGCAATTGCAGCTGTCAGCTAGTCTGTGGTTCATGGTATAATTAACTACTCAAAATATCTCTTGAAACTGTGAGTCTCCTCTCAAAACACAGAGAGGAATGTCTGATTCTGAACACAGGAAGTAAAAGAACAGATTTATTGAAGTCCCTTGAGAAGTAATTTGATATATTTGGAAATGGATTAAGAGCAACTGTGAGGAGAAAGACTTGGAGGTGTTGGATGATGAGAAGCTCTTCATGATCTGTCAGTGTGCAGCCCAGTGTGCACTTGCAGCCCAGAAAACCAACTGTATCCTGGGCTGCACCAAAAGCAGTGTGGCCAGCAGGTCAAGTGAGGTGATTCAACCCCTCTACTACACTCTCACGAGACCCCCACCTAGAGTACTACATCCAGCTCTACAGTTTGGGTTGGAAGGGACCTTTAAAGGACATCTAGCTCAGCCACCCTGCAGTGAGCAGGGATATTCCAACTAGATCAGGTTGCTCAGAGTGCCATCCAGCCTAACCCTGAATGTTCCGGTGGTGGGGCCATCTCTGTGCCAGCATCTCACCACTCTCATTGTAAAATATGTATTCCTTTTATCTAGTCTCAATCTACCCTCTTCTAGTTTAAAGCCATTACCCCTTGTTCCAGGGTCTTAAAAAGCTTGTCCCAATCTTTCCTGTAAGATCCCTTTAAGTACTGAAAGGCTGCAACACCTTCCCAGAGCCTTCTCTTCTCCAGGCTGAACAAACTGGGCTGTCTCAGCCTTTCCTCAGAGGCAGCCATCCCCACGGCTCTGCCCTCAGCTCTCCCTTCTGAACAGCCCACAGCCACTGACAGCAGCATGCCAGGCAGGGGATTTGTCCAGCCAAGTTTCAGTAAGGCCAGCTAGGTTGTAGGTTTCTAGCAGCATGATGGCTTAAATTTGATAAAACTTTAGTAAAGCCTTTGTAGCCTTTATCCTGACTGATATTTTTACAAACTCTATGGAAATAGTGTCTAAAGGAATGCACCATAACCTCACATCCAGCTTCTTGAGAAGCCTTTAGCAATCAGATAACTTTAGAAAAAGTTATCTGGTCGCTCACTTTGAAGAAAGATTTCTGTGCTTTATTATAATGGAAATAAATTCCATTCTTCTAATGTGACTGGGGATGTTTTATACTCATTTAAATGGATTATTGCACCACTAACAACCAAGCTGTGAAAGAAAGAACTTGCTGTTGAACTAACTAGTTAAGAAATAATTTACTCTTGCTAAAAGTACATATGTAGAGGTTTTAAGCTAAAACTGGGGAGCTGTTAGCTAGACTAAAAGCACAAATTATTACACTGAGAAGTGAGCATTAATTATGAAACATGTTTTATTTAAACTTTGAAACACTCTTCAAGTAGTACATGTTCTAAGTGACTTAAAATGAAATAATGGAGGTAATTATGTATGTTTTGCTCCCTCTGCAGGTGTATTTATCACTCATGGAGATGTAGGAGTTGGGACTATTGTTGGTTCAGCAGTTTTCAACATTCTCTGCATTGTTGGTGTCTGTGGACTGTTTGCAGGACAGGTTAGTAAGACACTTGTGTTTACATAGTACAATTGCTTACAATTTAGGGGTTTCCATGAGCAAATATTAAAAGAAATACAAATTCACAGACAAAAATGGCATTGTGAAAAACATCAAAGATTGGAAAGAATTTACAAATACTTTACAAATAGCAGATGTTTGCAAAAAGTTCAGCCTTACTTTCAGCACTCTGAACATGTAGCATACAGAGGAAAGTGGTTCCTCTTTGTGTAGTACTGTGTTTACAGTCAAGTGATCAATGGCATTTGCTGATTCTTCCTGGTACTGATGGCAGTCAAAGAATCTAGGACACAAGAATGAGATTTGCTCTATCCACTCAATAGATGGTTAAACTGTTTATCTTATTTTTTCAGGTAGTAAGTCTGATATATCCACAAATATAAGGAAGAAGGAGCAATTGACTTGCTGTAGTGCAATGAATTGCTCTTTACAATTGAAATTATGACCAAATCCAGTATCATTAGTAAGAAATATATTTAATTAATGGAAGCCTCTGTATGATTTTTATTACTGGTGGTTATTCTAGATCCATTGTCTAACAGACATGTTAGCATACAACTGTGATTGGTTTCAGAATTGTTGCTAATAATTATTATTATTCTGCTCACTCCCCTAAGTTGTTGCAAGATAGGGGCCTTTGTTTTGTCTTTGAAACTGCATCTTTTTGTTGGCTGAAGGTGTGGTATTTTTCAGGTGGTTTGTCTCACCCAGTGGGCTGTGTTCCGGGATTCTATATATTACACAATATCTGTGATCATACTTATTGTTGTAAGTAGTTCTCTTATCATTTAATGTGTTTTGCTTGTATTTTTGGAGGGCCAGCCTGCTGACTATTAATACACACTGGCAAATAATTCTTTTCCTAGCTAATTCTAGTGAGGGCTCAGCTCCACAATGTGGTATAAATATGAAAATTTCATACAGCCCTACAGAATATGTGTCCATCAGTGTCCATTCATTTTTACCTAGGGTTTGTAAAGTTCTGCAGGCTAGCAGGCCTGCACTGTTATGCAGTGCAGATAGCACTCTCGTCTGACCTAGGAGACTGCTTGTTGTGGAGATAAAAAATTTTGAGCTACACTTCCGTTTCAAATAGGGAGAGCGGCTGTTTCTTTCTTCTGCACAGTAATTTCATTTCACAGATCTGGATAAGTTTTTCCAAGTAGAGCACAGATGAGATACTACTTTGTTCATCTAGAGCACTACTTCCTGAATGTACACATTTAATGTGTCTGGTGGCAAGGCAGGGAAGAATTCATTTAGTCTGTATTTTGTAATAAAAATGGATCACTAGCAGCATATTCAGGCACAGGAGTTACTTAGAGGGGAGTAAAATGCAGATAATCACTTAGCCCAAAAGGAGGAGTAAAATGGCTGTCTTTTCTGCTAAAACTAATCTAGCTGTTGAAAGGACTCAGAGGTAATTCTTTGTGGAATAAATGACTTTGCTGTTGTTCGCACAGCACAGCATGCGGGTACATGTGTGCATATCTGTCTGTCTTTCGCGTGCTTGCACCGTTTTACTAAACAGTACTTCCAACAGTCACTGACAGCGTTCCAAGCCTTGTTCACAAGGTTTGTGTTTTGTGAGGGACACAATCCATACAGTGGAAGTTCTGGTTAGAAATACTCAAAACTTGAGTAGGTCTGTCTAGACATGGCTGATATTCACTAAACAAATTTGACTGTTTTTTGAGATAGATCAGAGAAAAGGTCAATTTATGTGTTTCCTTTTTTTCCTTCTTCTAGTTCATCTATGATGAGAAAATAGAATGGTAAGTTGTGTAAATTATTCCATACAGTCCTGTATTTACCATGAGGCTCACCAGTAAATAGAGTTGCAATATAATTGACTTTCATTCCTACACACTGCGAGTATGAGCTTGACTGAACACCTAAGAAATCCTATGTGTTTTCTTTGGGTTTAGTTTCTATGATGGTCAGGGAAAACTAAAAGAAAATTTTAAAACCTGAAAACATTAAGGAAGTATGTAGGCTATATGTAAGGCGTGAAGATTCACATGTGCAGAGAGGGTAACCAAAACTGTTCTGCTCTGATTCTGACTGTGAACATTTATGGGGGTGCTAGGTATCCCAAAGAACAGTCCAAGTTGAATCCTAGTGGAAGATGTTCTAACAGTGTTCTCAGAGTGCCTGGTGTGTGCTTCAGTGCTTCACCAGTAAAATGACAAAAGGTATCACCATCCTCAGAGGGTAGCTGTGGTTTCAGTCTGCATAGCACATTTCTGAAATATATGCACAGCATTTTATTTGAATGTTTATTGAAACTTGAGAGTCTGCTTCCCCCTCATTCTGCTGAGACACCATCTAGTCTTAATGATGTGAATTCTGTGCGTGCAAATGTGACTCGTACCAGATGTTTAAGGCACACTCCTACATAAAACTTGTGAAGCATACAGCTGTTTGAATGGCCTTCTAACACTTCTCTCTGTCTTTTTGAGGTGGGAAAGCCTAGTGCTCATCATTATGTATTCATTCTACATACTTATAATGAAGTAAGTGCTTCTCCTTACTATGCCTTTTAGGTGTTAACTGACCATCATTCTTTTGGGCTGGTTTTGTTCTTGGCCTTCCTGCCTGAGGACAATACATCTAGTCTTGTTTCTGTGTAAGATCTATTGGCTTTTGTGCTTAACCAGTTTCATTCTAGATTTGTGCTCAGTCAGCAGCAAATATTTTCATGCATCCTTTTTCACAATGCATGGAGGTAAAGTAGCTTTCAGAAAAAGTTGAGAAAAATGTCATCTATACAAAGTTGTATGCAAAGTCTGCTGGATATTCTGGATTGTAAGCACACTTCATGTCAGCTATTACACATATTTTGTACTCCCTGGAGAACAAGGTGAAGGCACATTACACAGAGTGCTAAGCATGTATTTATCTTCAGACCATCTCACACCAGGCTGTATACTGACATCTTCTTCTGTTGTGTCACTGCCTCTGACAGGAGAGTCAGAGGGTCTGACTGTTATGCAAGTGTCTGTGAGTCCACCCAAGTTGCATACACTTATCCCTTGATGCCTTCCCTCAAAAATTGCCCTTTTGGAACTCCCTTTTCTCCTATATCAAGTCTTAGTAGAGTTCATTGACAGCCCTCTTAGATGCCACCCTAGTACTAAAATAGATATATCTGTCTTTAGAAGGGTATGATCAGCAGTCCCAGAAATGCTCCACAGTAGGAAACACAGTACTGAGAGAAGCAGTGAGGTGACTTGCAAGCTGATGCAGGAGGAAAGAAGCTGCTGTATAGGGAATGTCCTGGCTCCAGAATCTACAGCTCCAATGTTTTGCCTTCACTAAATCTTCTCTAGTGCCTTTTTGCAGTTGGCTGTGTGTCATGAGAGATAGGTGCAGTCCTTGCTTTCCTATCAGCTTGTCACTGAATTGGACAGTCCTTTCTCTTCACTTCCTATTAGTTGTCAGAGAACATGCATCTAGGCTTTACTGCTTGCCTGTATAAGTTGTTCTCAAATGCTTAAAAGTTTGCCAAGAAAATGCAAAAATCCAGCCTTTTCAGACCTTTCCTTTCCACTTTCAGGTACAACGTGAGGATGCAAAATTTTTTCACCCTTAAAAGCAAGAATGTTGGAAATGGTGACACAGTCAACAATGAGCTGGAAGATGGTAATAAATGTTATGCCTCTAGTTGTGATGACCCATCCATTCCGTTACTATGGAAAGGTAAGGCTGAGCAGACAGGACTTGGCAAAAGAGTAGTTCACAGGATATCCTTTTTTATTTCTTTAATGCAGTTCTAAGCAGTGTTACTATTCAATCATAAGCAGGGTTAGCTTGATAATTCAGCAGTCAGACTGCCAGATTGAAAAAAAAGATTTTTTTTCTATATATTCTGAAAACAAGCTGCTTTGCTCATTGGCAATTTTGCTCCCTTTTTATCTCCTGTTCAGTGATGAGCTACAACATTGTGAAAGCAATACATTTTTTTACCAGGAAGAAGGTAATTTTCACTTCAAAAATTAGTTTAGAACTAGAAGCTGAGACATGGATGTTGAAGAAAAGGACGTGGGCAGGAGGGATTAGAGAGTTCAGATCCTCAGAAGACTGGTTTTCACATGCCTAAATATCTCTTTATACATTGCCAGACACACATGTAAAATTGAAAAATGCAGATTATTTGCTATCTATGTCTTTGTCGTAAAGGGAAGAAGATGATATCCAGTTTCTAGTACTTAAAGTAAGCAAAAATACCGGGGTATTTTTGGCTTTTTTATAAGCCTGTTTTTATCTTTGTCTTATCCCACTTCTCTTCTATTCCCTTATTTCTCTGTAGACCAAGCATTCCTATTTTCAAAGCACAAGTAATTTAGTGAGCACTTGGGCTGCTCTTAACGAATGAGGTCTCCTTACTTTGTTCTTTGCAAACATCTCCCGTTTTAGGAGGCTGAGTGCATTAGCAATGTAGGTAGCATTGGGAAGGTCCTTGTATAATAACACATAGCAGCAAACAGGAATTTAGAGCAGACTCAGAGAATCCCACTTTTCTGTGCTTTTAGTGTTTAGACTAGGATTTCTTTAGGGTAGATACTGTCACTTACTACAGGTTTATGTGATGACAGCACACACTGCTACTCTTGTCTCAGATATGGTGTTTAGACAAGACTGGTTTAAAATTACTTTTCATATGACATTGTAGCATAATTTAAATGAAGGTATCTTTTAAATACTTCAGTTTCATTTTATAATGAACTTTAGTGAGCATTGACTATGATATAGTGAGGTCTGTTGCTTGGATCTGAATGTGTGTCCATGTAAGGTTCCACAGATGCCTCCTAGGGTTTATGTATTCAGGGGTGACATGGGAAAAGGGTGATCCAGTGAAAGACCAGAGATATTAGTGGTTTGTACTTCTGAGGCATTGGCTGGGTTCTGATGTCATCTCCGAACAGGCTCTCCTCTTTAGTCCTCATGGTAAAGGGATGATAGCACAGAGTCCATCTTTCTCCTTTTCAAGGAAATGTAAAGATTATTGAATGCTCGTGAAGAACATGTGGAAGAGAAGCAAGAAAGCTCCACTAGCAACTGTCCACAGCAGATTTCTTTTCTAATTTCCCTCGAAGATGTACTGACACTGCAGTTTCAGTCAGATTCCCTTTGCCTTCTCCAGCACCCATTGCACAAATATATGCTGCATTGGAGGGAGCATTGCTCAGAGTGAGAGTGTAGATACTGTCACAGGCAACCGTGCCTGAGATGAGAAAGTACAGCAAGAAGAGATTAGGGATTTGGAGTGAGCAGTGGGAGGGGAGGATGACAGTGTTAGCCTAGCTGCTTTATACTACTTGATGTGTCAAGTAGCTGTCCTAGAAAGCTGTCACATGGCTGCCTCTTGATTCTCCCTCCTGTTCTGTCGAAACATGCTGTGACCTATCAGTGACTCCCTCTTAGTTGACACTTGCTGGCTTCACAAGCTGAGCTGCATCTTCCCCAGCAGCAGCTTTCAGAAAGGAGCAGTGCTCATAGCAAGGAGAGAACTAGAGCTGGCCTCTACCTTGCCTTCAGCCGCTGGTTAACAGCTTTCAGGATCCAACAAAAAACCTCTTTTGGCTTCACCAAGGTGTAGGTCTGACATTAATCTGATTTTCCACAGGAGGAAAGCCTGATTGTTTCCCATAAAGGAACAGTTGCTTTGGGTGAGGAACTTTCTTTCTACCAAGGATAGTCTGTTACTCAGGGTGCAAGTAAAAGGTGGGTTCACACACTGGAAAGCTCTTTCATGCCTGTAAGTTTTATTACTTTCAAGAGCTTCCTGTGGTAAAATATAAAACCTCCCATCACTCAAGTTTCAGAGAGAAAAAGGAGAGCTTTTCATGATAAAAAAAATTCCACTTCAATGGTGAGTTCTACACACTCAGGTAAAGGCAAAATAGTTGTACTTTGTGAATACTGCTCTGATTTTCAAAGCACAAATATGTTCTGCCCTTGGCTTTTATTATGTTGACCCAAATTTCCACCAGGTGGCATGGTTCGATCCCTCCTTGAAACCAGAAACTTGGGAAGACAGTGGGTTTCTGAGGGCCTGATCAGACCTAAAGTCTTCAATAAGTTTTCTGTTTATTTTGTCAGGGTTGTTGGTGATGAGCCTTTGTGGTGAGCAGTAAGGTTGTTGGAAGGAAAAGCTGTTCTCATTAGTTGTTTTTTTTTTTAAGGATTATCACAAAGGAGAAATGCAAAAGGCTTTTCTCCATTTCACATTTCTTGAAACAACTTTTAGGTGGAGTCCATGCTATATGGGGCTAAGGTGTGTATGTTCACAGGTATAGGGAGTCAGACTGAAAAGCTGTTGTGAAAATAATAAGAGCAATGTGATGCAGTAAGTTAAAATAGCTGCAGTTTATCATAGGTGTTGTACACATATTTATCATAGGTGTTGTACATCAGTGCTGAGTTTTTTATCATGGTACTTCTATCAAAGTTGAATGTTGCTCACTGTCCTCATAGGGCTCTAAGAAACAGTTTCAGGGTAACTCAGTGTTGCCATATTTTTGATAACACTGTAAGATGCAGAATTTTGGATAATTCTCTGGAAAAACTCCCTTGGGAGCAGTTAACCTGATGAGACTGTTAATATCTGGCCTTTTTACCTTACCAGCATTGCCGTCAAACATTTCTTTCTCTTTAACTAAAGCAAATGTTAAGCTGATGTGGTTGAGTCCTCTTCTGTGAGGATTGATTGCTAGGAGCTTGTCTGGCTGTATATTCCTTCACAGAAAAGCTGCTACACTCAAACTGTAAGAGTAATTGGAATGGATGTGCTCCTTATTTACATCGTCAGCCACAGGACTCAGCAAGGTCAATTTGGTTTAGGTGTTGGGATGGGAGGAGGATAATTGCTTCTTTACGTTTAGCAAATGTAAAATTGCTATTAGTTCTGTTCTGTATTAGAGAAGTTAAGCTGCAAGCAAGACTGCAGAGTGGATTCTTTGAGTAGGGCACATTTCTTCTTGAAAGCAAAGATCTCATATTTATGACACTTCAGGTGAGCCCAGTGTACGCATTGAAAACTCATTTTAGTGAAACAAGGCAAGACACTCCAGTGCTGAAGGGTAAATGTTACAGATGTTTATTAGTGATTTAGAGACGTGCTAGGTTTTTCTTGTTGAATCGTTACGGAGGATGCATTTCTTCAAGTTATGTTAGAAGATACTTGAGACAGCAAAGCCTTTATTGCATGATGTGATTTAGATACGTGCATGGATCTAGTCTTCTTCCTGAAAAACAAAAATATTTCAACACTCTAACAGTGCAAAAGTCTAGGCTTCTGTGTGTTTAGAACTGGTCCATTTTAATTCCATTGTTTGAGTTGAATGTTTTCTTAGACTTCCTTTGCTTCCTGACTGGAACCATGCACTAATTACCTTTCACTTCTACCTCCTAAATTCTCCTCCTCTTCTTAATGTAAGTAATAACGCAAAAGGGGAGGGAGAGGGGGAGGCCAAGCTAAGCAAAGCAGAAAACAAGCAGCAAAGAACTTTTTTCCTGTACATATTATATATAATAATTAATATTTATTACAGTTATGTGCATATTTCCTGCCCTGCTTTCTAACACCACATGGGTATGTCTCCTGTCTGCTGAGCCTTGCTCTGCTTGCTATGTGTAGTTTGTAGCATTTGTGAGAATATTGGTTTGTTGGTGAGCTCTTAAAATCTTTGCCTGTACTTGTGTTGATTCCCAATAAAATTTTGTCTCTACATGTTCTTAACACAGTAGAACTTTGTAAACCTTGCAATCTTAACCTTGGTACAGGTTCCTTTATATTGACAAAGGATTACTTATAGCATAGATTTTTTTCATGATAATTGTTGTTTTTCATTGTTTCAAATCTTTTCCTGTGAGAGAGATTGCTAATATTCTGAGAAGGTAAAGTGAAGATTTCAGAAGGAGCAAACACAAAATTAGGGCCTTCTGGATGTGCAGCACTTTGATCCAATGGAAGAGCTTTAGTGGTTTCAGGGGCGCTGTCTACACTGCCACAGTGCAAACACTTCTAGAGACAAAACCCTATTGGGACATAAGCAAAGAAAACTGGTACTACAGCATGAACAGCTGGGTAAAAGCTGCTCCCGCTCCTGACAGTGGCTTGGTGGCTCCTTTAGTAAGTGAAACCCCTTTCCAGCATGTGACCTAAACAAAGCGCACAACTGTTGAGGAGATTCACCAGGCTGCAGAAATATTAAAGGAAAGTAACTCATAAATTCAAGCATGCAGATGAATATTACCCCCACCTGAGCCTGAAAAAACCTGATGGGATGCCTGGTAAGATCAATGACACTGCTAACTCTGTCCATTGTGATCATTAGTGAAGGGGATACAGCAGTATGGCAAAAACAGTGTTGTGATGGTGGATGAGATCATCTGCTCCAGTCCTCCCAAATACCGGTTCCCTGAAGCTGGATTACGGATTATGATTACAAATAAATTTGGACCACGCACCAGAATGCGGATGGCAAGCCGACTCATCATTAATGAGGTATGTTCATTAGGAAAACCATAAATGGCCATGAGGCAAAGGGGTTACCAAAGAGCTGTGCTCACAGCAGTTCTGGAATTTAGATTCTGCCATGATCCTAGGGATGGGATAGGACTGTGTCTTTCTCTAGCAGCCATGTCTGAACAGATTTGAAAATTGATTCCCCGCTGATGATTCTGCTTGCTTTAATGGGAGGGCAGTCAAAAAGGAGGGAGTACCTTATCTCCCTGACAGAAGATGTTTATTTCAGTGTGTGTGTGCGTGTGTGCAGATTTAGATTTTATTTGCAGCAGAATTAGTTTTGGTTATTACAAAAGTGGTCAGGTTAAAAAAGGTAATGAACAGGGTTACCAAAATTCTTAAGAACTGCTCTTACATTAGCAACACTTCAGAATTACTTCAGAGGTTTGCCTGCTTCTTTAGTATTCACTGTAGTCCCCAACTCAAAATAAAAATGGAACCAAGTATTTTCATGAGGGGAGTTTGTCCTGGACAGTTTCAGTAATCTCTTCCTTGATACATTGTCACGTCTATATATTGCTTGTTTCATACCCTGCAGCTGAAGTGGCAGGACTGGGCAAATGAGGCTGTTCTGAACTTGTGTGAAGTACTTGGGGTGAAACCTTTGGCCTGACAGCCTTGGGTTTTATGAAGGCAGGATTTTGTCATTTGCTCCCATAATGTCAAATATTAGACGCATTTACTCTGGCAAATAAATTGATTTCAAAATCATAACATAGTTCTTGTGTCTACCCAGCCTTGTGAATACCCGAGTGAAAGACAGCACAACCAACATATTTGTAACAAAAATCCCGTTTAACAGTAACACAATAAAAGGTGTTATGGTCAGGAGCAGGAGATCAGGTGGGGCATATGGCAACAGTTGACTCTGTCAGCTTTGAATTCATTGATCTGAGAAAAATTCTTAAAGTCTGTGTGGATAGAGAGCTGATGCTTGCTCTTTGAGCATCTGGAAGAAATATTTTCTAAACTTGAGCATTTTGGATCTATGGTCTTATGTATTCTGGCTTATATATTCACAAGTTTTGCAAAGTGTTCAGATACGATTTTTCTCCATTTTTCATTATAGTGTGTTAACACTGCTTTCAGAATTTTTTTTGCATGTTCTGCAATTACTTTATTTTTCAAGGCATTTCAGAGCACTTTTTAGGAATTTGCCAGAATTTGTCATGCAGAGAGAACAGTTATCAACCCCGCATTATCTCATCTAATGAACTAAAAGTGATTCTTTTTTTAAATAAAAGTAAGAACTTACTGTTGCATCTCACATTCTCCAGTGCATTAATGGGTGTATATATACTGATGTTTAAAACCTATCCTGTAATTGTTGTTCTGTGTATTGGAACCGTAGCAGTCTTATATATGTCTTCAGAGCCTATTATGAGCTTTATGTACTGGGACAAGGGCAACAGGGAATAGTCTTGTTTTTGAAATTAAAAATACGTTTACATTTACCTCAATGAATGGAGATGAGAAGGAGTGAGAAGACTTGGATCTGAGAAGGAGAGTTCTTGGATAATGAGTCATTCATAAGCCAGCTCTAATTGTGCAGAGATGTCTTGAGTGTTACCACTTGATTATTGTGCTATTGCTGGTTTGAGTGGGAATTGAGTGAAAAGTGCTTTAGAATAACCACATTGATTAACACATGGTGTGGAAGATCAAATATTACAACATTCTTCATCATGGCTTGGAAGACTTCTGCTGGTAATTTGGAGGTGAGTGGTCACCCTGGGGAAGCCTGATGGCTGATGAAGACAGGTAGGCCACTGACAGGTTTGTTGCTGACTGAAAGGAAAGCTTTGAGAAGCAACTTTGTGGCTTATGTGACTGGGGCTGGACAGACAGCAAAACTCAGATTTCATAAATATTTTCCAAACTATGGCAATTTTGTCTTTGACACTGCAGCGTCAGCGGTTAATCCAGTCTGCCAATGGCTCAAGCAAAGCACTTCAGAACAGGAGACAGGAGAATATTGAAAATGGAAACATCCCTGTGGGGAACCAGGAGGAGGAAAATGAACAGGACAGTCTATCTCCATTTTCAGTGCCAGGTAAGGCTTACTTTCTAGATATTTACAGTACCAAAAGGGAAGATAATTTTAAATGCCAAACACTGGATTGTAAGAAAGACAACATATGTGGGGAGAGAGGAGGAAAGGGATTGGTTTGACTGTCTGAAGGCTGGATTTGCTGACAGTAAAACTGCACTGGAGGCTGCATGGCTAAAAACAGATTTTAGGAAAGTGTTTTTCAGCCATCATGGACAACCATGGTCGAAGCTCTGATTTGCCAGAGGCGAAGGGAAAGCAGGTAAAGAAAGTTTATGTTAAAACACATGTCAGAGCAACCTGATGAGCGTTGCACTACTAGTGATTTAGGAGTCAGAGGTTAATAATGACCTGCTGGAAATTGCTAGGCCAGAGGCAATTAGGTGTATAAATAAATAATAAATGGATTTAGTGACTATAGGGAAGGCTTCTTGGATGAAGAGGAAGAAAGACTTAGAGGGAGAAAGAATGTTTAAAATTGTTAAAATAGCTGTGTGTAATAGTATTCACCTTTTGATTTTTTTTTTAAAGTCTTTAATGTGAAGGCCTATATACAACCAACCCATTGTGGTGGTGCCCTTAGCACTTTGCAGGTTGACTCTGGCCCACATGCTTTGGAGATTAGACAGCAGAGATTAGATCACCCCTCACAGACATGTAGTCTGTCACATAGTTACTGTTTAACACAAGTTTTGACTGGCATAAAGAAGTATCACATGCAGTGAAAAAAAAGGATTTTCCATGTTGTATCTGATTCTAGTTTCTTAGAGATCCCATTGCTTCAGTTGCTGTGAGAAGATTTAGAAGAGGTGTTTGTGAATGAAAAGACATTGAAGCATACTATGTGAAGACTAGACAACAGTGTGTATTTCCATGTGTTACTGTGCTCTCACTGCAGCTTCTGGCAGTCAGCAGTTACAGGTTGGAGTGAGGAGTGGAAGCAAACTAATTCCCTGAAGATAGGCCCGTTAGATGGGTTTGTGATCATTCATGAGAGAGTGAAAAAAATATTTTTGTCGTATGGCAAAAAGGATCCAAGTTAGCAATATACTTGTGTATGTGAACACGTTAATGACAACAGTATAGTAATAATAACAACAGAAAATAAGAAATTACTTCTATAAAGGAAAAATGTCTCCCCAAAACATCTAAAAATTATGGAGTCCTAGAATCATTAAGGTTGGAGAAAACCTCTAAGGTGATTGGATGCAACCATTAACCCAATACTGCCAAGTCCACCACTAAACCATGTTAATAAGCACTACGTATGCACCTTTTTTGAACACTGCCAGAGAGAGTGAATCCACTACTTCCGTGAGTGGTCTGTTTCAAACTTTGACCACCCTTGCATGTGTTGGCAAAGAAGATTTTAAACTGAGATGTTTTTAACAAGTTTTCAGATACAAGTTTTGATTAGGGTAGTGCAGTCATAGATTTCTTCTTACATTCCAGACAGCTTCTTTGTGACTAAAAAGTAGAGATTTCAGAATAGAGCTTCTTGAGTGTGTGATATTCACAGTAGAAAAAATGTTTTGAACTCAAGAGGGAGTTATTAGTTACGTAATTGGTCTTCTTTAAATGCAGTTTTTCTGCATTTTTGAGAAAGTCTTTAAAGATAAAGTGAGGTTTAACAGGCCAGAGTGGAACCACTGATGATACAGTTCATACTGAACAGAGCAAAAGTTCAACATGAACTCAAAAGAGTTGTGTAAAAGTGATAAAGTGATTGTATAAAATCCTCCTCATTACCTTCAGGTTTTGTGACTCCTGTTGTCTGGAGATGATTATCTCTTGGTTGGATTCTCATTGCTCAATTCTTTAATTTTGCTTTCAAAAGCTCCACTTTAAAAAGTTTGGAGAAAATGTGAGGAGCCAGCTTCATGCTTTGTTTTTGTCTAAGTACTGTGGCACAACCAGTAGCCTAAAAAAATCCTGACATTTAAAGCTGGCTTCAGGGAAAAGGTGGTTTGCAGACAGCTTCCCAGAATCCCCTCTGGTCTTCTTTGATATATTTCCAGTCCAGGAATAAGGCACCTACGTTTTCTAAAGATCAGAAGTTTGTGTGTTCTTTCAGTACTGTAAAGAATTCTATGAAGAGCAGGCTTTCACTTTTCAATAGGACTTTGCAATTCAACTGGTTGCGGTGTCCTAAGTAAAAAAATCACTCTAGTATTTGAGGAGCTGCAACTGAAATGGCTGTGAATTGCCCCAACCCCTTTTCTTCTGCTGTTCTGTAGTCACCTTTTTTAGCCTAGTTTGGGATTTGACTTTCTTCCTTCAAATTGCATATTCTAGATACTTTTGCAAGAACAAGTTAGCTTTTTTTCTGAAACAGAACTAAATGTAAGCGAAGTTTAAAGTTTCATCTCTGAGTGATTCTAGCAATTACTTGCCATCTCCAAGTTTCACATTTTATTCTTTTTTTATCCTCTGCCAACAGGAATACTCAGCAATAAGTGCAGGGTTTTAGCATGCAGAAATAGAGAATATAGTTGTTATGTGAAAACAGTCTCAAACTGTTTCAGCATAGATCCCCTTTGTCGGACACCCAGAGAGATTCAGCCCCAAGGTTTGGTTCAGGTCCATCTTGAAACAGGAGATAACATACAGTTTTTATGGAAACTGCTACCACCATATCCTTCAAACCAGCCTTTGCCTTTGGTTTCTGTGTGGGAAAAACATTATCTTTAAAAGAGCAATTTCTTTTTTGGCCTAACCTTTAGGCTATGATGATTATCCTCCAAGAGAAAGGGTCATTTGAAGCTTTACAATTTGCTTACTCTACAGTTGTTTGAAAACAATTCTTAAAAAAACACCCCACAGATCAGAATAAAATAGGACAAAACTGGGCAGGCATATGTTGACAACAAAATGATGTGTTAAAGCCCTTGCATAGCTCAGTGGTCTTTTAGAGCCCAGACTCAGAAAAGCACTTCTGTGCAGCTCTTAATGGATGCTTAAATCCCTTCCATTGTCACATGTTCAGCACCCTTTAAAATACTCCGTGATCATTTCGCAGGAATGAAGAACTACTTCTCTTGCAGGATTGGAGCATGGATGCTTTATATAAGTCATGATGGTGTTAGCTAAAACAGGAATAATAATTCCCAGAGCTAAAATGAGATGACAATAAAGGAGATTAGCAATCCTATCCATTTTTGTCTGGATCCAAAATACAAAAAGAGCATGTAGGATAGAAGCAAAAAAATTAATAATATCTACTAAAAACAGTTAAAATGTTTGTACTTGGTCAAACCAAATGTTGGTCTCACTAAATATTCTGACTCCAGACATGATTTTATGAAGAAGCCTGAGGAAGAATGAGACAGGAAAGATTATTATTCAATTGTTTTCCGCTAAAGGAACTTCCTGGACTGAGTGTAAAATTTTGATTTAAAATTCCTTAATATATTTTTTCTTCATTAACCTGTCTAATTGTAGTTGAATCTTTGCAAACATTTAACACCCACAACATCCTTTGGGAAGGAGTTTCATGATTTTGTGAAGAATCTTTTACTTACCTTGAATCTGGCTCATACTAGCTTCACTTAATGTCTTCTTTTATCAGAAACATAGAGGACCAGTGTACTACACTTGAACACTCAGGATGCTGTAGCTCTTTGTTAGACAACATGGTTAATATGTGCAAAACAAACCAGGCCAAAATCCGGCCAAGTCTAACAAGATATGGGGAGCACCTCTGTTCAGTTACATCTTACTTTTGTTGAATGTTGTCCTGTGTAAATCTGTTGTAACTCTGAGAGTAAAGCTTGCTTCTGTGTATGGGAGAAAATTCTTTTTTTGAGACTGGTTTCCACAGTATCAAAAACGTGTATTTAAGACAATATTATATGGCAAAAATCCAAATATACTAAGTGTGATAAAGTCACAGGCTGAAAACAGAAATCTGAGTTGTTTCGGACAGATTTCATGGTCTGGAATTTGGAACTTGTATTCTGGAAAATGGAACTTCTGAGAAGAGTATCAGTAGGCTGAAAAAGTCTGTTTTGGATGAGGATAAGTAAAACCATGGTATTTTCAAAAAAAAAAGAAAAGCTTCCAAAGGTCTCTTGCAGGAGAATTGCAGTAAAAAATATTTTAATGTGTCTTCTGCCCACTTGGAAGGCTGACAAAAGTTGAGCCTCTTTGGATAGCCTTTTGCATACTGCATATCCTTTTTCTAGTGTGATAATGTAGAGTCTCTTGCCTCCACAATTCCTAAGAAAAGTTGGAGGTTGAAATCAGTAAGAATTTTCCAAGAAGGTGGAGAGTCAGCTGCTGTGTTAATTTTCTCAATGACATATTGAAATCCATTTTCTAAGAATTTTTTTTTTGCAAAGGACATTTTTCAGTGGAAGATAATTCTGATGGAAAATTCACAATGGATCTAGTTTGTTATATCTGTTTCAGTTATTTATATGTTGAGTCCCATATTTGGGACAAAACGTCGTATTTTTCTGTTGTGTTTTGGATACTGCACATGACTAGAAATTAATTAGGTTTTCAGATTGTCTAATTTACATATATTGAAGTTTTCCAGTCAGTCTGAACTCTGATGAACAGCATTTTCTGACAGAAATTTATTTGCTATGTGGGTTATTACAAAGCTCCTAGTGTAGAAGCATGCATGTTACTTTTACACATTTTTAGGTTGAGAAGTGAATTGATACTGATAATAATATGTGGGTATAAATACGTCTTTGTAAATATAAAACTTATTTAGAACTAAGGGGAGAGGTGATTTAAAAATCATTTTTTAATTGGAAAAAAACAGGTTGGTTTTTTTTTGTTTGATTGGCTGGTATTTTTTCTTTCCAAATGAAAAAGGATAAATTTAAAAAGATTAAAAAGGAATTAAAAATTTTTAGAATTTATTAAGTGGAGCATCAAAAAAATTTGCACCAATAATCTCTCTAGGTGAGCCTGGATGTGCCTCATTTTTACTCTAAATTTACCATCATCAAAGAAAACCCCTGGGAAAATAGAAATCAATAATAAACTTCAGGAAGCCTTTCTCATTTCATTTAGAGAAGACCTTTCCCAGTTTTCAACTTACCTTAAATAAGATATTTATATGAATTCTTAAAAATACAGATATGGAAATCCTGTGTGCCTGTTAGATTCAAGCTTTTCAGGGATGTTATAATTTTTTTAGATGAGTCAACTAATCATTATTTGGTATAAGGAGATGCTTGAGTGCTTGGAGCACTTTCAAGTTTGTGCCTCTGGTTCAGCTTTCTACCAAGGGAATATTACTGGTGTGATACAAGGCTGCTCCATGTTGCAAACTAAAATAGAGTCAATTGCAAACCAAAAAATACTAAATGGGGTCAATCAGTACATTTACTTCAAGAGTACACTTCTGATCTAGAGGTAAACATAAATGTAGTTTCACACTTTTATACTGAGCTCCTCTCAGCTCTCTTCAAATGTTGCAAATAGGACTGTATGTTTTCTGTAAAAAAGTGCTTTCTTTAGCACCGTCAGGAAATACTCATTTCTTTTCAGTGCTGTGATGTATTTCACTGTCTTTGTTCACCAGGACACTATGTGTATGTAAAAGTAATTATTATAAGCATAACATCTGGAAAGATGAGTAGTCCAGGAATGTATTGAAAATTAGCAAAGAGCTCTTTGTTGTAGGGCTGCCACTTCATTTTCAGAAACATTGTCATCAAGTTGTTCTGTAATGTTGCCTCTCCAAAATACTTGGCATGCTTGGCTTCCAAATATCTGTGGAAACAGAAAAAATGCATGTATAAAGTAGTGAAAACAACTTAATGCAAAAAAACCCTCATCTTCCTGTTTTACAGCAGAGTGAACAGAATATAGACCTGTGTTGCTTTCTGTAATAAAGCAATACTCTTCCATCGTTGTTGGGAGGGGTGCAAAATACACCTTTCCTCAGTTATGTGGGTTGATGCAAGGAGCCTTTAGACTCAGGGCTCACAGGAGTGGGTGGTACCACTATTAAAACAACTGCACTAAGATCTTGTAATGGCACAGAACAGCTGTGTATTGAATAATGGCCTTAATGGGAATGATAATTTTGTTCCTTGCAGATGGAGTAGGGAGCTACTCAACAGTTGTAGAACAATTTGTCATGAGCTACAAGTATGCTTCACTTTATCATCTTTATCATTTAATCTTTTTAATGAT